>CM076573.1:188072430-188339789 GCA_034641835.2 Pinus albicaulis
TTCCTTTGCAGCCTGGGGTCCAATTCAAGTGCTAACAGAATATTTGTTTCTTATTAGTACCATAGATCCTTGGTATGGGGATATCATTGTTTATCTTCAGAACCAATATTTTCGGCCCGAAATTTCATAATCACAACGACGTAAAATCTGTTTCCAGTCTCAACAATATCATATTGTTGGCGACACACTATACCGTCGTGGTGTAGACTCTGTTTTTCGACGTTGTCTCACCCATGAAGAAGCCGAAAAGGTTTTAAATGACTATCACTCTGGAGCATGTGGCGGTCATATGTCTAGGTATGCGACAACCTAAAATATATTGCGCGCTAGTTATTTTTGGCTGTCCTTATTTAAATATTGTATTTATGCAATCCGAAAATGCCATAATTGTCAAATTTTTGATCGAAAGATGCGTGCACCACCCGCTCCTCTTCACCCTATAATTGCTGTTGGTCCTTTTGCAAAATGAGGAATTATTCTTGTAGTCGATTATTTTACCAAATGGGCTGAGGCGTTGCCTACATTTACAGCAGATGGAAAAACTGCAGCTACTTTTGTGTTCAATCATGTGATTGCTCATTTCAGTGTACCCCAAGCAATAATTACTAACCATGGGAGTCATTTTACAAACATCATGATGACTGAGCTAACTAACCAACTTGGCCTATGCCATGACAGTTATACAACTTATTATCCGCAGGCTAATGGTCTGGTTGAAGAAATTAATAAAGTTTTAGTCACCATGATCAAATGAATCATCGGCATTCATAAATCGAATTGTCATACCATACTTTTTTCCGCACTTTTGGCATATTGGACCTCAGTAAAAACTTCAAGAAGCTTTAACCATTTTCAACTGGTTTACGATTTAGAAGTGATATTACCGATTAAATGCGAGATACCATCACTCAAACTAGCCATAGAGTTACTACCATCTACCTCTAAGGAGGAAAAATGGTTTTTTTACTTAGCTCAATTAGATAAGAATCGGCGTACCACCATACTAGCCACCGAGACTCATGTGAAATGAATGAAGGCTTAGTATGATAGAAATGTTACACGTATTTTTTCAGAAGGAGACTATTTTTGCTATATGGTCAAGCTAACGATAATCTAGGGGCTTGGAAATTCGAACCCATGTGGCAGGGTCCTTATATTGTGAAGCGAAAACTTGAAAAGGGGGCCTATGAATTGATTGATTTTGACGGAGTTTCTTTAGGCAAACCCAGAAATGGGCTTTATCTGAAGAAATATTATGCTTGATTTTTGTGTGAAGATCTTTACTGTATATTAGTTAGTTTTTAGCTAGTGTGTTGTAGATTAGAAACATGTGCCTAGCTTAAGTGTGCTTTTACTACTATTCTTGCTTATCTAGATTACTCTTGATATTGCAGATTTCGACTTCTTTTCTGACATACATTGGTTTTACTGATGGTGCTTTTCGTAGTACACAGAACATTTCTTCCATAGCCTGGGTAATTTATTCACCCACTGACGAGTTAGTATCTATGCAAGGGGTAAGCCTCGGTCAAACGACAAACAATATTGTAGAATATAGTGAAGTTATTGAATTATTGTCTAAATCCATTTCATTTGGAATTTGGAGTTTGATCGTTAGGTTAGATTCTGATATTTTTGTATTACAATTAAATCAAGTATATGCAATTAGAAACCCACTGTTGTTAAGATTATTTTTGAAAATTCGTCTATTGGAACGAGAATTTGATTATATTGAGTATCAACACATTCCAAGAAGATTAAACACATTAGCATATGCAATAGCTTCTAGTGTTATAAATAGACATTTGCGATAATGAAAGAAATAAATCAAGATAACATTCGATAATATGTTGAACAGGTAACTGGAAATAGTAGTATATCATAGTATAGAATAGTGTTTCAAAAAATAGTACATCGTCCTCGATCATAGGTTTAAAACGCCTTATGATCGGGAAAAAGTGATACAAAAATGATATGAGTATATACAATCGATCATCCACTATCCGTGGTGATGATCATGATAATATACTACAGCTCGTGCCACTCTACTCAGGAATCTCCTGAATGGTCCAGGAACACCAATGACATATCTCTGCAAATGAAGTGGACTGTTGTCTATGGTAGTCTCATAAATTTATATAGTCAGGAACTCCATATGGTGTTCCAAATCAGTAAGGATCTCTACTGTCTGATCCTGTGGTGGTGGTGTTATTGCAGCTGCATCCCTTTGCCTCCTCTCGAAGGGGCAGAGAGTGACTGGTCGGTGTGGACCCACATCTGCATTTGAATTTTTTGTTATCAGTTTTGGACGATTTAAAAAACAAAATAAAAATTAGAAATTAGATCATGTCAAAAAGATTTTTTACCTAATTCATCCCACTGAAATCTTGGAGGAAGTGGCATATCTCGGTCGCCGTGGAAATCTATACCTGCATAAGGAAAATCATCTATCACAAAGATTTGGTGCTCTAGCCAACAGAAATATGCCAGGGGAAATCGAACAATATCTATACCTTCGCTGTGACAGGCCATCAAAGCAACCCATAGAACCATCCGAGGCTCTTGAGCTCTACCAGCATCAATTGGAATATGTTACGGGGCCAGTAGAGGAATCCTCTCCAGAGCAAAAGTGACTACGATCGATCCATATCTGAAGTTTTTTAACTTTCCATTCTTTTCTCTAGTTAGTTGGCCTTTGATGTTAGCCAACACTGCCTCACACCAGTTGAATATGGTGCCTCGGAAACAATCTACTGCAATCCACATCTGAGATCCAGTAGCAACATGCAAAGCAGCACTTCCACATAACTTGGTTAGGATAAATGCAACCACTTTTAACTCAGGACGGATGACAGTTTTGATATCAATCCATTTGTCTTTAGGATTGGCCTCATCATTACAAAACTCAAATTGCATGCTAGTGACAGACTAGTCACCTGGCCTAGCCCCAAATAGAGAAAGTGGTTCACCTCTTTTAGACAAACCAGTCAAAAAATATATGTCCTCTAGCTCAATTTCAAGCCGGTTGCCTCCAATCATAAAACACTCGTCCTGTACATCCCACGTGTTTACCAACCAAGTGAGAAGGTCTACTTGAGCTCTCATGCCACTAATAGCCTAGAATTTAAGTAGCCCACATGCTCTTAAAACTTGTAATGTAGGCAGATGAATCATTGCAGCTTCATCCACCTCCTCATGTTCACGTTCCCACCAGTTAAGCATTGTAAATACCCTACAATGAGAAAAATGAAATATTAAAATCATTTTAACACAAATTTTTTGGTAATTTGGGAAGAAATTATGTTTTAAAATTCTTCACGACGCCACCGCACTTTTCGTTCAGAGATAATGCGTAGCTCCACATATGCTCTGTGTTAAAAGTGTGGGGCCACGAAATTTTTCTTTATAAGAAAATTTTAGGGTCTGCAGGTGCCGTGTGTCTTACCTGTGGATCCCGGAGGGCGTAATTTTGAACATATTTTCTCCCCAAAAATAAATTTTAAGCCCTAAATTAAAGAAATGAACAGATGAAAAGAAAGGAAAAGAGGATGTGGATTACTTGGAGTAGATGATTTTTGATTTCAATGGTCGGTTTGTCTGAAATCTTCTCTGGAGCATTTTTTTCCAAAAGCTCACAAATCTTCACTCTGACTCAAACGGTAAAAATGAATTTGGAAAACTCCTTTTTTTAAGTTTTTTCGAATAAATGAAATTTAAATTTGTTTATTTTTTACTTTAAAAAGATGGTTTTTCAAAATATTTTTATTATTGAAGCAATGGTCATTTTTGACGAAGATTATACTTTTATCACTTTTTCGGGCTCTTAAAAATTCATGAAAAAGCGAAACCATGGAGTTCTCTTTTAAGCCCTTTTCAGACTCTCTAAAGATGAAAATATTACCGAGTACTTGACTATTCGAACTCGTTAAAGGAAATGAACATTCGTCCCTTCAGTATAAGTTTACCCCTTTTCCGGACTGAAATGGACTATTTACGAAAAAGGTATACGCTGACTAATCATGGTCAATAGAGTTCTCTCCCGCATGATTTTATCCTTTTTCGGGCCTAAGAGACTAAAATTACGAAAAAGAACACCCATGGAGTTTTCTTAATTTTTTTCTTCTGACTCCCTAAAAACGAAAAACACTGAGTTTTTCCTATACTGGACTCGTTAAAATTTAACAGTAAAGGATCTATCAATTCAAACAGGAATGGACCACTCCTTCTTAGGGTTCGATTTTAAACTAAGTTGGAATCATCCGAAGGATGAGCTTATAAACAAGCAAATTTTATCCTCCTCGAGCTTGTCAAAAATAAAGAGGTAATTGCAAGAAATGGTGGGGGCAAAGAGAGAAAACGAATTTCATTTGTTACACTTTGATTTAAAAGAAAAAAACCACTCTTGAACACGACACTTTTTGTCACACTTCTACCTAGGTTGGGAAAATTCTTTTCCTATCAGTTAATCAAACCACATTGAAAGTCTTTAGCCGGTTTTTGGGTATTAACTTAGGGAAACTATTACCAAACCATCTACAGTGTCGTTATGTGTTCAAGAGGTCATTCAAACAAACCATTCATCTGCAAACATTTGTCTCCATTCGTTGACTGTTGATTTATCTCTGTAGCCCTTTTTGTAAACATTCCAAAACTGATTCAGTGGTTCAAAATATGAGCTTGCTTACGACAGGTCACTTTCTATCGACGACAGCTCATCATCTAGGAATTTGATCTAGAATCCGTCAATACCTTGTAATTTGCATGCCTTAATGGCAAGTTTCTCACCTTCAACGATAGGTTGCATCATTGACCTTTAATCAAACGATTCCGTGAAATCTTCGACTTCAGATCACTTATTCACATTTCATAGATTGTACTAAGTACTTTGAGAGCCATTGTCATTATTGGTGGTTTCTCTCACACTTGTTAACAATTCACATCATTGACCGGTAATCAAGTGGGTTCTACCATGTTCTACTTCAACACATTTAATTACATGGATATAACCGTACTAGTTCGGGAAGTAGAAATCAAGACCCTGGATCTAGTTTCCACCATCTAGGCTATGAGGAGTTTTATTATTCATTATGCAGTAGAATATCCATTACAAATGGCTGCGTCTATGTTGTGTCTACAATATTGATGTAATATTAAAAGCATTTCTGTATCAGAAAAAGTTTAGTTAGTTTTGATCTGAGTATGGGAATGCCTACCTCAGTGATGATATATATAAATATATATATATATATTGCATTGAATGTTTTTACAGGCTTCTGACTAGGGTGTCCACAGGCTAATCCCTGAAATGATAAAGCACATCACTCTTCGAATGCTCTTGGACTTCACACTTTAGGAGGAAATTTGTTACACTGAAATTTGTCACCATGACGTTTTAGTGTCTATATGGGTTCATCATTACTCATATACTAATTCCTTAGAATTCTAGAACATCAAATTTCCTAAAATCAAGCCTTGAATTTGAGAGAAAAGCTCATAAAAGTCTTAAAAACACTCGTACCGCACTTTCTCTTAACATTGCCTGCGGTGCCACACATTTTTGTTCTAAAGCATGCAGAGCTAAACACACTTTTTCTTCATTAAGGGTGCAGACCCCTGTAAAAGGTAAAATGAAGGCGGAAAGTAACATTTAGAAGCCCAACAGTCAAATCTAGAAGCTTCTAGAAGAAATTATCAGGTCGAAGGTTCTCTCCTATCATGTATGTTCATTCCTCCATTATGGGAACCTACCCCTTGATTTATGGAGCTCAATCCCTTCAAAAGAGCATTCTATCCCTTCTTATGTGGAACCATAACCTCTCTCTTTTCCTATAAATTGAAGCCAGAGTGCAGCTTCAAGGGAGGTTAGGGAGTGAGTTAATGAGTTATACTTTGAGAATTTTTTAGGAGAAATGTTGTATAGACTAAGAATCTCTTAATTGATCATTATGTGGGAATGATTACACACCCATGCGTATTTTATATGAGAGAGTGAAAATCTTGTTAGAGTAAAGGAAATGCCTACTCCGGACCCCAGGAAGGCCTGTACGACATCAAGGTGGACATGGTTGTAAGGCTCTTCTTTATCAAAGATAATATGAATGAATACCGTTTTCTCAATGACTTCTTTAATTAAGTAGCTTATTTATCATGTTTTATCAATGAGTTATTTAATTAATTAGTTTATTTCTTGAATTCCTTATTCATCTTGATAGATATAATATTCGTGAATTAGTTTATCCTATGCAGGTGCTATTGATTTTTTCCATGTTTGTGATTGCAGATCTTTGAAAACGACTCTTTCAAGCAACTGGAAATAAGATCATTACAAATAGCATTGGACTATGGTTAGGTATTCAAAACCCTTGTTGTAGCTAACTAATGAATAGAATATTATCTAGATAAAATATTTTTTGTTTTTCTGTTTGTTTCTAGCTGTCCGTAGGACACTTGGGAGGTCTGTCTTGTCCACAATAACGACTTATCTATCCAACAATATGTGACGCGTGTTACAGATATTAGGACATAGGATTTGAGTTGGAATGAATTCAAGAGACTCTTTAGGAAGTAGTTGTCAGAGACGTACTATGATAGTAAGGCCAAGGAATTCTATGAGCTAAATATGGGATTAATGGCAGATGAGGTGTATACAAAAAAGTTCTTGGTATTGTTGAGGTATGTATTGTATCTTAATAATGAGAAATCCAAAGTTTAGAGATTTTTTAGTGGTGTACTATAAGAACTTACACATCAGATTGAATATGATGAGCCTCAGTCACTTCAATAAGTCATTGGAAAGTTGAAACACTTTTATTAGCAATCAAAGCATAAAGAAAAATATCAACAAGGTTGGAAAGGGAAAGACAAGACTAAAGGAAAATGGTAGCTGAAAAGGAAAGCACCCCAGGGTGCAGGTGAGAAAGAGAATGTTGCACCTTACAAAAATTTTAGTGGACCTCATTGTTGTCTAGGTAAATCCTCTCTAAGGACAGATATGATCCCTCTAGCCCTCGAGTGGGTCTAGCTACAATGGGCACAAACAAATATATAATTTCCTATATTATCATTGAAACATAGAACGAAGAAGATGGCCTACTTCGGCCTGATGCTATGATGTTGCTCTTTATTGAAACCTCTTGATATTTTTCTCTTCCAAGCTCAATCATCACTGCTACCAATATTCAACTACCTATATAAATGACCAAAACACAACAAAAAACGTAAAGGTGCAATAATAATATATCAAAATTATTCTATCTAAATAATCATGGAGTGTTAGACTTATTATCACAATCACACAAAATAATGGAAAGAAAATACCCATTGCATTATATTATTAATCAAAAAGGGGGAGTTACAACCTGCGCCTTGATGTTGGAGCTCTCCTTTGATGGGTCTGAATTCGAGCACGTCTCCAAAGAACTCTATTTCAACTCAATATGGGAAGTTTTAGGGTCTTAACTCTCTCCTTCTATGCTTAAGATAATCTTCAAGTCCTTCTCCGCTATTCTTCTCTTCTATTTTGTTCCAGCTAGCAAAGGCATTGGAAGGTGATAAATTTATAGTGATGGAGGAGGGGACATGGATCCACTTAATATGGAAGAAAGGCTTATATACTTGGTTGGTTCCTCTTTTGTAGGAACAAGAGGCTCAAAGGAGGAATTTTGGTCATATCCTGATCAAAACACATCCAACTCTCCGCTCTCGAAGCTTCTAGGCCATGAAGCTTTGTTTCCATTTTTAAAAATCTTCCAAAAGTATATCGACGAGGCCATGGGGTTCATACCATCACTGATCGGTGATAGTCACAGGATAAGGATTTTCCATAAGCGCTGGTGAGACACTGAACGGTCGTGTTTCTCCAAAAAAGTGGATTTTTAGGGAGCTACTGTAGTAATGACTAAAAGAGGGAATGATATTCAGATTGTATGGATTCCAAAAGCATGTTTTCCATGATGGGGAAATTACGTAGGGACCACTATATGGGTTCTTGTAATATCCTAAAAGGGAGAATGCAGTAATACTACAACACAATATGAGAACTACAACAAAGTAAACAATAAATCTATATACATATAAGAATGCACAGAAATATCTGATCCATTTTATTATATTGGAGGTGCAAAAATCAAGTACAATAGTGCTCAAAATGTGAGACATTCAAGTCACAAGAGTAGAATAGAATGACCCTGCAATGATATCCCAAGAGGGAATGTGTAACTGCTGCTCTACTGGAAGGTAGACTGCATTTTCCCTGCTACAACTGTAGGGATTGCAACTGCCTGTAAGATAGAAAGTCAGATCTAGGTAGAATGGGAGCTTCGATTATGCTGAAATTGTAGATCTGGGCTCTATGATGGATTTCCAAGATAACCCGGGAGGGGTTTCTCAGATTTGTAATTCTAAGACAACCTTCCTCTTAGGGCTTCATATATATAAGATTTTATAATAAGATGGCTTCAATGATGTACAATCAGATCTATGTAAGAAGGAATGATCCCTTAACTAGATCCTTGGGCTAAAAGCTCAAGATATAACTCCTCCAATCACCTCCACTGAAAATAGCTGTTGAATGAACAAAAACTTCAAAAAATTGGGCTGTCAGAGAGGGAGGCTCTTTAGCCTACTACTAGATATGGAAAATCAGCTCCTGAGTGATGGAAACAATAGATCCAATGTGAGGAGGTTATCCCTAATAGGATTTCTAGTTGAAATACTAGAAACTTCCTTCCTCCAATAGATCTACAAGACTGAACTACGCAATCCTTGAAGGAACTGTTGCTGCAAGGAGGTAAAACCTAATGGTCTGAATGCCAGATGTAGATCTACTGCTCCTGAAAGGCTGGATCTGAGGAACAAGGTGGTAGGATGAATCCTCCACTAGTTTCCTAGCTGAATGCTAGAAACAACCTCTTGAAGATGGCACCAATGCCTGATATGGAATGAAGAATAATCCTCTTCCTTAGATATCACTCAAAGAAAGAGGTGGGATTCCTACTCGGGAACACTCTGCAAACTCTACTAAACAGCCCAAGTCTGCATAGAAATGTCCTAAGAAAAATCTATATTTAAACAGATTAAAGAATGAATAATCCAAATCATGCCTTCCATTGTGCCTTCATCTTCATTATATGCATGAGCCTTCCATAGCTTGGGCCTAATGCAAATCTGTGTTGTACATGTGGACAAAGTCTCCAAGTTTGACTGCGTTGTTGATCCATGTCCTCCATCATGTTCATATGGGGTGATCATCCTCTCCATCATGCATGAATTAAATGCACCACTTCCTCCACTATCTTATCATAAGTGCTTAATGATCTTCTTTGAATGCATTATGATCTTAGTTGACCTTATTAAATATCCATATGATTTTATATTTAATATCCATGATCTTATTTGACTGTTTCATCCTCCATAATCTATCTCATAAATGAGACATGATCTCCATTAATAGAGCTGCTCCACTACTCCATGTTTTAGATCTAGATCTAGAATATCCACATTCACACATTAAAAGTGGATTTTATTCATCTCTGAGGTTTGTGGGTCCCTCCACCCTTTTATTTACTTAATTTATTAAGAAAATCATGGACTCTAATATTCCAAATATGATATGAAAATTTGGGAATATTACAGTCCCCCCCCGGAAAATTGTTGCTTGTCCTCAAGAAACTCCAAAAGTAGATGCAAAGCCATCTATTCCCCTCCAAATGGAATCCACATAAGGAAGGCTTCCTCTATTTGCTGCAATGTGTTATACATGTTTGGTTCCAAAGTTGTCTCTCAAGAGAGCATAGAACGACCTCCAACTGTGTAGTTAGATGCCCTCTTGTCATCATGAAGTACCAAGTGACAACCATATGATGTCCAACATCATCATCATTACATGAGATGCATAAAATAAAGTGGCCCTTTCCACAAAGGAAAAAATCCATCTCACAATACATCTCTCCATCCCATGCTTTATGAATGAGCATTGATATGCTCTCATCCTTAGCCCTGTTGGCCTTGTTGGATCCAAGCATCATTCCAAAGTCATGCAAAAGAAGAAGGAAAAGAGTTATATGGGTATACATAGATGTCAAACCATATTCTCCTAATATTAACCACTGGAGTAAGGCCCTTTGCTGCCATCCTCCATCTCCTCCATATAATATGGACAAGCCAAACTCCCCCAAAAGCAACCAAAGCAACAAGAGATATTGCTTCTTTCTCTCCTCCTCATGTGCATCATGGAGCAAAAACATATTGATTGACATGTGTAATTTCACATCAGCCCAATACAAATAAGCACCATCAATACACATCATAGAGCATCATGCCAAGCTTTACCCAATACAAAACAAATAGACATAGGAGATGTCATGTGGTGGCCAAAATATCTCAAGGGAAACAAAAATGAACATGCCTCCTTTTGCTGAATTTTATCATTGATACACAAGGCACGAATTAGAAAAATATGAGCTATTGGGTGGTAACCATACTCACCCAAGAGCAGCTAGCGCAGCCATGCCTCCTTCTTCATTTCATAAGTGTTTTTCAAGGCATGGATCCAAGAAATAGGAACCTTTGGGTAGTGACAGAAGTCTCCCAAGGGCAACCAATGTAACCAAGCTTGCTGGCCCATGTCATATATCTGCAAGTGGTCACGGAACCCCTTTCTTATCATCCTCACCCACTCATCCCAATGTGGATGATGAATGATGTGTTGCATAATCATGGTATCCTCCCTTTGTAGAATACCATCCTCCCCAAACTGCTGAAGAACTTTGCACTTCATGAATGTTGAAGTGCACCTCCAATGAGATCTCTCAATGAGATTCTCTTTTCACCAAAGGCCCTCCAAAACCAATGAAGTTTTGGATCTGCTACAGGTAGAAGTTTCTGTTTGAGCTGTGAGATGCTCATTGAAAAAGGGTCATCTAGAAAGGAGAAAAGGTTCCTCATCTCAAGATTTCTACCATTTGTCATCTTTACCTCCATTGCTTCATGAATGAAGATACCTTCAAAATGCTCCAAGAAGTGTGGGGCCTCTTCCTTTTCACAGCTATTAATTAGTGACGGCATTGTAGATCTGCATGGTAATACATGTGCTGCCTCAAAACAAGATACAATACCGCTCTCACAACCAGTTATTTTACATAGGATCATATCCATCCTATCTTCTGAAACTCTACACTTCAACTCAAGGGGTTGAATGTAGCTCAACAATGATGAACTGGGATACTTCTTAATCTCCTCCTTGATTAGAACAAGGGTCCTCTGCACTGTGATATGTTGCTGATTCAAATCAACATTTTGTTCTAACCCTTGGTTATGCATTAGCCCTGATGGCATGTCCTCATAAGTTTCAATAAGATCTACTAAAATAGTATGTGATGAAATTTCTTGCATACCTTGGATCAGCTGATGTGTGGTAACCTCTTGCCAGAACACAAGAGCTCCTCCAATCAGGACAATAGTGTCTCCAACTGCTAGTAAGAGTGATGGCTGCTCTCCTCCAAGTGTACCAGCTCTATAATATTCTTCCTCTCCCTCATGCATCTCCTGAATCATGCATGGGACTCTATATGTCAAGAGCTCAAAACTATCTTGCAAATTTTCAAGTGTCTCTTCTCCGGATGCAAGTACTTTTGCAACTGGTGGTGAATGTAGTGATTTCTTGTCCAGAGTGACAAGATTTCCATCCTCCTTTGTTTCCTTAGGAAATTTTACTTTGTGACACATCTATGGTTTTCTCACATCAAATTTCTTCCTCAACTTGTGAAAGAAATCTGGATATTTAGTCACTATTGCATGCTCCATGTGACCAAACCACCATTCATTTGGTTCACCTAAAGATGAAATGTTGCAATTTGGATAGCCTATTCTTCAGCTACAGGATGTAGCCTGAAAAATGCATCTAACTCTCTCCTCCAAGCTCTAGCAGTGCATGAGGAAGATCCATCAAATGTAGGCAAATATAATCTATTATGCCTCTTTTTTCTATTGCTGCTATAGGATCCTCTTTCTTCTTTGATTTTGAAGAGTTTTTGGAGAGTTAACTACTCCTTGATGCTCTAGACTGTGATTTGTACTCTTAAAGTTATAGAATGAGAGTCTCATGAGTCTTAGGTTCATTCCTTTCTTCATTTCTACACCTTTAACCTTCTCCAAAGAAAGTGGGCATCGTGGATCTACGAGGAGATCTATGATTCTCTAGTTTTCTTCTTTGCTGATAGGAAGTGCTTGGACCTTCCTCATCACATCTTCTTCTTGGATCTTCTTTCTTTCCTTCTTTCTTCATTGGATTGACCTCCTTGAGGAGATCTTGTATGGATATAAAGAAAGGAGTGACAAAATTTTCATCCTCCATGATAGATCTCATCTATCTGCTTCTTCTTTTGATGTAAAAAGATGAAGTGTCCACAAGCTGAGCCTAAGATAATGCTTTGATACCACTGTAATATCCCAAAAGGGAGAATGCAGTAATACTAAAACACAATATGAGAACTATAGCAAAGTAAACAATAAATCTATGTACACATAAGAATGCACAGAAATAGCTGATCCATTTTATTATATTGGAGGTGAAAAAAGAAAGTACAAAAATGCTCAAAATGTGAGACACTCAAGCCACAAGAGTAGCCTAGAATGACCCTGCAATGATATCCCAAGAAGGACTGCGTATCTGTTGCTCTGATAGAAGGTAAACTGTGTTGTCCCTGCTACAACTGTAGGGACTACAACTACCTATAAGATATAAATTCAGATATAGGCAGAATGGGAGCTCTAATGATGCTGAAATTGTAGATCTGGGCTCTATGATGGATTCCCAAGATAACCCAAGAGGGATTTCTCAGATCTGTAAGTCTAAGACAACCTTCCTCTTAGGGATTCATATATATACTACTGGGAATGAAGATCTAAAGCTAGATTTTATAATAATATGGCTACAATGATGTAAAATCATATCTATGCAAGAAGGGTTGATCCCTTGACTAGATCCTTGGGCTAAAAACTCAATATGTAGCCCCTCCAATCTCCTCCACTAAAAATAGTTGTTGAATGAACAACAACTTCAGAAAACTATGCTATCAGAGAGGGAGGATCTTTAGCCTACTGCTAGATATGGAAAATCAGCTCTGAGTGATGGAAACAATAGATCTAATGTGAGGAGGTTATCCCTCACAGGATTTCTAGCTAAAATACTGGAAACTTACCTCCTCTGATAGATCTACAAGACTTAACTGCACAATCCTTGAAGGGACTACTGCTACAAGGAGGTAAAACCCAATGGCTTGAATGCCAGATGTAGATTTACTACTCCTGAAAGGCTGGATCTGAAGAACAAGGTGGTAGGATGAATAATCCACTAGTTTCCTAGCTGCATGCTAGAAACAACCTCCTGAAGATGGCACAAATGCCTGATATGGAATGAAGAAAAATCCTCTTCCTTAGAGATCACTCAAAGAAAGAGGTGGGATTCCCACTTAGGAACACCCTGAAAACTCTGCTAAACAACCCAAGTCTACATAGAAATTTCCTAAGATAAATCTAGATCTAAACAGATCAAGAAATGAATAATCCAAATCATGCCTTCCATTGTGCCTTCACCTTCATTATATGCATGAGCCTTCTATAGCCTGGCCCACTCCAAATCTGCACTTTACATGTGGAAAAATTCTCCATGTTTGACTGCGTTGTTGATCCATGTCATCCATCATGCTCATATGGGGTGATCACCCTCTCCATCATGCATGCATTAAATGCACCACTTCCTCCACTATCTTATCATAAGTGCTTAATGATCTTCTTTTCATGAATTATGATCTCAGTTAACCTTTTCAAAGATCCATATGATTTTATATTTAATATCCATGATCTTATTTAACTATTTCATCCTCCATAATCTATCTCATAAATGAGACACGATCTCCATTAATAGAGTTGCTCCACTACTCCATGTTTTAGATCTAGATCTAGAATATCCACATTCACACATTAAAAGTGGATTTTATTCATATTTAAGGTTTGTGGGTCCCTCAACCCTTTTATTTACTTAATTTATTAAGAAAATAAAGGACTCTAATATTCCAAATATGATATGAAAATTTGGGAATATTACAGTTCTCCAAGATCAGAGAACAGGGATTACAGGAAGAATGACAAAATTATTTGTAACAGATGCCCCTTAAATCATGAAGGCAGAATGAGAGTGACAGTTGAAATGCTTTACAAGTACGTGCAAGGATCAGGACGTGGTCATCAGAAACCCTGTTAATAAATTACATATATAAAAATTAAATCTCTCATGTAAATACATGAGCATAAGGCATGGACATAGTCATCTGTAAAAGAGATCAAGTAATAAGATACATGGTATGGACACAACCATCCAACAATAAGAAGAATCACAAATATAGGCTCATGTATGGTCACAGCCATCCATGAAAAAGAGTCATGTATAGAATCATGAATAACTCATATTGCCTCGCAACCTTCACTTTAAAATACAAAGAATAGGGTCTTCCACTCCATCACAACCCAATAAAATAAAAATTCAGGCATGTGAATGAGTGAGATGAAGTAAAACATGCAATAAAATCGCGTGATTACCATTCAATGATTTAAATTGTTAACAGGTGCAAGAGAGACCACCAATAATGACAATGGCCCTCAAGCTACGAGAAGTATAATCCACTAGATGTGAATAAGGAATTGAATTCAAACACTCATTAAATCACTCAATCGAAGGCCAATGATGTGAACCTGTCATTGAATGTGAACAACCTATCGTTAGGGTATGCAGGCTCTAAGGTACTGGAAACAGAGTCTATAGATCAACTTCCTGGATAAGAAGTTGAAGTTGACATGAAGTGATCTGTCGAAGGAGGGCCATGATGTATCCCACATCATCGACATGAGACAGAGGAAACAAGATGCTTGTGAATCAAGACTGAACAGAGAATAGGGTAATGAACAAATTGCAGAACAAACTTCTGTTGAACATATCGATGACATGACTCCGGATTATGGCAGCATTTGACTCAAGTAGGATCAGAGATCATGTTGACAAGATTGGTAAGCAAATGAGAGGCAAAAGGATCTCCCAAACCCATGGAGGCAAAGTGAAAAATTTAGGATATCCCCAACCCAACCCGAACTACATATAAGTTTCATGTTCAAGAGTGACATACTGTCGACACAATTGATCAATACTTTCATTTCCCCCCACCATTTCTGGCAAGTACCCAAATTATTTTTTAATAAAATATTGAAGGGGATAGCATATGCTTGTCATATAAATTTTCCCTTTGGATAAATCCATCCTAGTACATTTTAAGAGCCCTAGGAAGGAGGAACTCGATTGTTATAGCATCATTTCTCACCTTGACATGATTCATGATTGCTTTGATGGTTTTGGGCACCCATTCCTATAGACTTGGAAAAATTCACTTAAAAACAGTGTAAAAATCCCCATACGCGACTATGCCTGTACTTTTCCGCGTGTATACGCAAGTCCAGCTAGACTTTTCCGTGTATGCCATTAAAATGATTAAAAAATATATAAAAATTCCCTATTTTCGGGCTATCGGGTTGATACTTTTTGTAGTTCAATCCACCCTAACACGGCCAATCAAGCCTAATCACAAAACCACTGGAGAGTATAAAAACCCCTCATGTGTATGGCCTAAGGGAGAGAGAGAAATTCATTGATATTATAAATTTCAAAAACATGGGGCAAGTCCGATTCCCAAGGCTCATGGGGCTTTCCCAGTTCATTATAGGAAACCCTTGTTTCCTTGAGATACACATCCCTTTATATGTTATCTCGTATGCACCATTTTGGAAGGAGTCTTAGCGAGGCAAGGGCTGGACGGATCCGGACGACGGTCTGCGAAGGCCTTGGAAGGATCAGGTGATCTCTCCACTTGATTACTTTTGTACGTACTATTTATAATACAGAAGTATCATGCTGTTCCTGAAATAAACGTGTTAGTGTATGCTTTTATGTATGAGAATATTTTTTATACAAGCATTCATTATGATTTATTTAATGTTTTATATGAATCTCACTGACATTTAGAGTAGATATATGCTGTACAACCAGTCCTTTGTGTTTGTTTATTCTTGTTTTTCAGGTTAAGAAGGAAGGACGGTTGCTGGGGGTTTGAACCCTGCGGGATCTTCTTCAACCGTAGGACCAACGGGTAACTTTCTCATTCTACTCTATTTAGTTTTTCTGAACATGCATGGTTGTGTGAGTCTCTGTTAAGTAGCATGCCCCTGCTCTGTGGAGGTTGTAACCCAACGAACCTCTAGGGTGATAATTCCCCGAAACAGAACTGGCGACTCCGCTGGGGATCACATTTTTGTGATTCTCCTGTTGGGTTGTTTCAGCTGTTTGGCAGGTTGCCGACAGTTTTAACTTTCATTTGCAGTCCAGTTTGCTTTCTTGCAGTCAGTCTGAAGTCCTGGTGTCTTTTCCAGGCTTGTTCTTTTTTGTTTTTTCATTATTTACCTTTGCATACGCGCTTTTTTCTGCACACAGTCGCGTATACACACAATTTTGTCTGAAGGAACCCGCGTATACGCGAGTTTCCCTTAGCATAGATGCGTATGCACGTTGGTTGCATAGCTGTGAAGTAACGTATACCTAGGAAGATTTTGAATTTTTGAGATTCTTGACTTTTTGTTCCTTTCTGGCTGTGGAGACCTGTTCCTACAGTGTCTATGTACTTACTGGAGTGTGAAGGAAGTGGTTTCATGTCTTTCTCTCTTTCGTTTGATTGAAAACTAGTCTTTTTGGCAAAGTGTTGTTTCTGGTGCTGGCACTTCTGGATTGAGTTCCAAGATCGCTTTCTGAGCATTCTTGGTTGTTCTGCTTTATCAGAACAGAGAGCTTCTGCTCGCTGACTCGCTCCTATCTTTGTGTTGTGCTTCTCATTGCGATTTTTGCTTCGTTTTTTATTGGTTTTCTTGAGTTCCATAGGCTAGGTTTTGTTGCAACTTTCGAAGAGCTTTTCTTGCTTCTTTGGAGTCTTTGTTTGCGACGAGTTTGCACTATTTGTCTAGGCTGAGTGGCTGAGTCTTCTGGTCTTTCGTTGCTCTTATTTGTCTTGCTACGAGTTAGCCTTATAAGGTTTGGGAGCATTGTTGAAGTTTGTGCTTGGAATTCGGTCTTATTTGGTTTGGATTTTGATAGTTGTGCTTGGTCTTTTAGAGCTCTTTCTCTATAAAACAAAAAAAGCTCAAAAAAACATTTTCTTTGCTTTTTGTTTTTGCATTTCAAAGGCTTAAAAACATTTTCACTTGTTATTTGCTTTTGTTGTTGCATTTTCATTTTCGTTTGCTATAACTTTTGAAGCTTGTGAGGTTTCTTGCTTTTAGTTTTTGGCTTGATTTTGAGGAGGAGTTATCGTTTGATTTCTTCTTCTTGTTTTTAAGTGTTTTTGGTGTCCTTATTTTAAGAGTTCTTGATTTCAAGAATTAGCTTTCTGGACAACAAAAGATGAGTTAAAACTGAAGGACTTTTTGGGAATTTCACTCTGCTTTAAGAGATTTGCATATTAGGATTTACATGCTTGTAGTGATTTGCATTAGGTGCATTTAATCATTTAGTCAATTTCTTAGTTTTTGTGAGTGTGAGTTTGCTATTTGAAAAGAAAAAATACAATTTTTAGTCTCGTAGAACCTGTATAGATATTGCTCTTCATCGAAAGACAAAGAACTGCATTTGCATGTAGTTAAGTTTTTATTAATTTCTTTTGCGTCAAAAACACCATACGTTTCATCTCCATATCCTTGTGACTTAACATAACAACCCTTAAAATAAGTGATTTAATCTAAAATCAGCTAGCAAGTTTTTCTAAGTGTCAATCACCAACTAGCTAGGTTGTAGGGCCTTGGAATAGGTGAGTGGAGAGTTAACTCTCCAAGGCCGCTAAAACAAACATAGAAGTTGATTAATTGAGTGAAATCCAACTCCGTGAGGTGGACTGGGAAAGCTCTCATCCGAGAGTCAAGCGCGAGGGGAAGTGAAGGTTGAGAAGAGGGATACCCCCCCTCCGATTAGCTGAATCTGACCTCAAGACCGTTCCGCCCAGCTTCTAATACGGATTGGTGTCCATAGTTGCCACTCCTAGGTTCCACACAGGTGACTGCGGGGGGGAATACCCGTGGTACCTAAGGCAGACGTCGCATCATTTTCAGCAGTACTTCTGGGGGGTGCCCTTGCGAAGCTTGGGTGCTTGAGCCGGCAAAGGCTGTCGTTAGGAGGTCGGCGTAACTGTTTCTGATACCTTCGCTAGTTGTTCTAGGCCCTAATCATCCCAGACTGCTTTCGGAAGGCCCTATACTTCGCTTTCTTGTATTTTGGTGTCCGGTCCTCATCACCCGGAGCGGAAATACTTGGAGGCTGTTTGCTTGCTGTATCTCAGGGATTTTTATTTTAGTGAGTGCTCTTTGCTCCTAGCTTGCCTAGCTTTTCACTTTTTGAGTCTAATTTATAAAATCTATAAAAGTGGCTGATCAAGCGCCTCGACGTTCGAGGAGAATCCGGGGGTTATCTCCCGAGAGTCCAGAGCCTTCTTCGAGAAGGCGTAGGAGTGATTTAGAAGGTGGTTACCACCCTGTGGAGTCTGACGCAGTGGAGAGAGATCCTCCACCAAGGTCTGAAGGTTTCATAGCTGATTCTGGTATCGGTCCTGAGAGGAGCGTTCCGCTCACCTCGCGAGTTTTGTTTCCTCAGGAAGAAGATTTTCAAATCGAAGACGTACCTGAGCTTCCTGCTACAGGTCCATCTCCTCTTCCTCCTAATTATCCGTTTTTTGTTCAGTACATCGGACCGGAGTCGGAGAGACCACCGGATCTTCCATATCATTCTTATCTTTCGATGGCCACGACTGGGAATGCGGCTTCTACCGTGAGTGCTGTAGGCATTCAGACTCCTGCTTCTGTTGAAGCAGGGGGCACTATTGCTTCATCTTCGATTGCTTCTAGTGCTGCTGTGTTTGGCTCTGGGTTCACCCAAGCACATGCTTCTCATTCTGGTCCCTTCTGTTCAGGGTTTCCCTCTAGTGGGAATCCCTCTTTTTCCTTTTCCGCTGCTTCAGCTGGATCTACGCCCATGTCTAACATGGCTAGTGGGTCAGCTTCGTTTCAGGGTTTCCCCTTTGGGACTGGACACATTCCTAGTTCCAATCCTTCTTTAGGGTCGTTTCCGTTTACGTCCCAGACCCAGAGTTTCAACCCTTGGTCTGGGGGGCAAAGTTCGACTACTTTTATGGGATGGAATCCTGTCTTTACTACAGCGGGGGCAGGGAATCAGTTTTACGCAGGTCATCAAGGGAATGCTTCTTTCCCTTCATCGAGTGCTTATCAGTCCTTTTCTCCTCTGTCTAATGCTTGGAACCCCTATCAGGGGCTCTCCTCTTCATTCAACACTTCTGCAGGGGGAACTGGTCTGGGCTTTGGTAACTCGGCGTGGGGAGAAGGTTCTTCTCTGTTTTCTACGAGTCCTTTCTGGCAGCCTGGTGCCTCATCAAATCCAGGCTATTCTTTTCATAATGTTGGGAATCCATCCTATCAAGGATGGAATCCTCAGGCTCCGCCTCGCTTACCTTTTCTGGCAACATTAAACTTGCCAGATTTGTCGAAGTTGACTAATGACCCGATTCGTTATAGTCCGGGGTGGCCTCTGGTCCCGACCAAACTTCCTTCAGACATTCCAAAGTTTGAAGGTAAGAATGGAGAGGATCCGACAGACCACATCACCACTTTCCACTTATGGTGCTCTTCGAACTCCCTGATCGATGACTCGATTAGGTTGAGATTATTTCAACGCACCCTAACTGGAAATGCTGCCAAATGGTATATCGAGCTCACTGGGGGCAGTTTTGCCACATTTGGAGAACTGGGTGTCACATTTCTAAACCATTTTCAGTTGCCTGTCAGATATGAGGCTGGGACCGAACTCTTGGCTAATTTTAAGCAGGATGAGGCAACTCACATTTCTGATCACATTCAGGAATGGAGGAGAAGGAAGAGGCTTATCAAAGCTCATATTCCAGGTGAATTCCTTCTCGAGTGGTTTTTGAAATCTCTGCAGTCGGATATTTCAAAAGATGTATCCCTATCTGGGGTATTTTCTGAGGAGCAGGCCATTTTTAGGGCCCAACAGTTAGAACTGATCTATTCTCAGTCTGGGGTACTTTATAAGTATTTTCCCAATGCTCCTCGCTCCAAATTGGATTTATCGAAAACTAAACCTGGTCCGCATGGTGACGGGCTTGTCGGATCGGTCAGTAGTAGTGCAGCCAGCCTGCTTTCTCAACTGCAGCAGTTGTCTTTACAATCTGCTCCTTCTGGTCAGGCTCTGCCTGCTGATTCATCACCTTCCCAGTCTTTGTCCATAAATGTTGTCCAAGCTTCTGATCCCAAAGGAAATCAACAATCCGATGGGAAGAAGAAGGGACGAAATAACAAGAAGAAGGGCAAGAACGAGAAGGGCAATGCAAATAAAACCAACGAGCGTGTTGGTGAGGGTCAAAAGGAGAAAAAGAAAGTGAAGTTTCCATGCAAGCTTTGTGCTGGAGACCATCTCACACACCTTTGCCCTAAAATTCAGGATGCTCAGCGCCTGTTATCCCAGCAAGGTTCTTCTAGTTCCCAGGCTATGTTAACAAACCCTTTTCCCCAAGGGCAGCAATTAGTTGTTGGCGCGAACCAAAATCCTGGGGCTTCCTCTGGAGGTACCCAGGAAGGGGAAATTCCATCGAACATTTTTATGATGAGTTCTCACGTGGATATCGCTACGAGATCCCATGATTATGGCGGAGAGGAATCTTCGAAAGCTAAGGAAGTTCCTGATGCTACTGAGCCGCTTCACATTACGAAGCCAACTGTTGAGTCTATGCCTCGGATGCCCAAAGCATCTTCTAAGCGGTCAACGATCAATCCAAACACTAGGGCTACCCAGAACTACTCGATTGTAGAAGATATGGCGCAAAGTCCTTGTGCCATGTCAGCTTTAGAGATACTCCAGTCTTGTCCGGCTCAGCGCAGTGCTTTGCTCATTGCCATTGGGGCTATTGATCCGAAAAATTATCTTCTGATTACTTTTGATATGAATAATTTTAAGAAGAGACTTCCTCATCACATGGCTTTCCATATTAAATCGTCGTATCGGAAGTGCAATATCTTTCGAACGGTTGTTGATGAGGGTGCTTCTACATGCGTGATGTCTCTCGCATGCTGGAAGACACTTGGATCTCCCAAAGCTGTTCCATCTAGCACTGTTCTTACTGCATTCGATGGTCATTCTCACAGACCCCATGGTATTGTCCCGGCTTTGCCCATCTGTGTTGGGGGCAAAACCGTTGACATAGAGGTTGAGGTAGTGGATGCAGCCTTGGACTACAACCTTATGTTGGGGAGGAACTAGATATATGAGATGGATGATATTGCATCCTCACTATTTCGAATTGTATGTTTTCCCCACGAAGGGAGGATTGTCACAGTGGATCAACTGGACTGTCCTCCTGTAGACCTGGATGCGCCTTCTGACTCATTTGTTCCTAAGTTGGATAATACTAAGGCGCCTGTTGAGAATCTAGGAGTTGGAATGTATTCTTCCCTGATGGGTACTTTCGATCTTCCTCCTCCTACTGTGCATATTAATGCTATTTCATCCTCTAGGGCTCCCCTTCGAAGAGAGTTCTTTCGAACTCATTATTTTTCGGACCCTTGGACCTTACCTTCCCCTACTGCCACATTAGTGGAAGGTCAAGTGGGTGGAATGGCATTTCTGATTTCTGCAGCTGAGATTGCATATCAGTCTATTGTTGACACTGCAGAATCTACTCCAGCTCCTCTTTCACCGGAAGAGTTGGATGGTGATGTGGCCCCGGCTTGGACGCTTAGTTCTTCTTCGGCCCAGGATTGCCTTGATACCACTCTTCCATCTGAAGAGGCAATCTTGGAAGCCATGACTAGTATAGATAGACCGTGGGATGACTTGCATCATCGGTCTTACTTCCTACCTGACTTGAACGAAGTTGAAACTAGTTTTCCAAGTCCTCAGTCTCCTGGACCTGTTCACCCAGTCTTGAGCCCTTTAGCACCAGCACATGTTTATGCTAAAGGGAACATGGCTGTGATCTCTCCTACTATCCCGGTGAACATTTCCAGGGATCCCAACATTATCGAGAATGTCTTCATTGGAGCTAAATGTTCCCGTGAAGAGGTTCAAATCTATACCGAGCTCTTCAAAGAGTATAGGTATGTATTTTCTTGGTCTTATGAGGAAATGCCTGGCATAGACCCATCTATCGTCCAGCATGAGATCAAGACGTATGAAAACGCTAAGCCGGTCAGGCAAAAACTTCGTCCGGTCAATCCTAGGAAGGCAGCAGCTATCAGAGCTGAAGTTGAAAAGCTGCTTAAGGCGGGATTCATTTTCCCAGTTCCTCTGACTGAATGGGTTTCAAACCCCGTTCCGGTAGATAAAAAGCAAGGAACGATCCGAGTGTGCATCGATTTCAGAGACCTAAATAAGGCATGTCCTAAAGACAATTACCCCACACCATTCATCGATCAGATTATTGATGAGTGTGCCGGTAACGAGATTTTCTCCTTCATGGACGGTTTCTCCGGATATAATCAAATTACTATCCGTCCTGAGGATCAACATAAGACTGCATTTATTTGTCCCTGGGGTACGTTTGCATACAAGAAAATGCCTTTTGGTCTTAAAAATGCTGGAGCTACCTTTCAGCGGGCCATGTCTTATGCCTTCCATGACATCAAGAAGATTATCGAGGCATACTTAGATGATCTAGCTGCTCATTCTCGAAAGAGGATGGATCATCCTGGTCACCTCCGGAAAATATTTGAAAGATGTCATTTTTATAAAATTCGATTGAATCCGAACAAGTGCGTTTTCGCGGTTACATCCGGTCGGTTGTTGGGATTTATTGTGTCTAGGGAAGGGATAAGGGTAGATCCCTTCAAGGTTGAGGCAATACTTCGGTTGCCTCCCCCGTCTTCAATCCGTCAGCTTCAAAGTGTCCAAGGGAAGTCTAATTTTCTTCGGAGGTTTATCGTTAACTATGCTGAGATTACAAAGGGATATATGAGGCTGTTGAAGAAAGGAGTTCCTTTTCTTTGGGACGACTACGCTCAACGCTCATTCGATGCCTTGAAAAAGGCATTGACCTCTGCTCCTTTACTGAGTCCACCCGATTATAGCAGAGATTTTCTTTTGTATCTGGCTACAGCAGAATCTACCATTGGTATGGTTCTGGTTCAGGAGGATGATGCTCTGGCTGAGCATGTTCTTTACTACCTTAGTCGAGGACTGGTAGGACCTGAACTGCGATACACCCCGATAGAAAAATTAGCCTTAGCAGCAGTTCATGCTGTGCAGCGACTCCGGCATTATATTATTCTTCGCAAAACTTATGTCTTGGCAGCTGCCAATCCATTTCAGTTTGTCCTCAGCAGGCGAGTGATTGGGGTCAAATATAATAGATGGATTGTGATTTTACAAGAATTTGATCTCGAGTTCATGTCTGCCAAATCCAAGAAGTCATTAGTTTTTGTGGAATTGATCTCCGAGTTGCCTTGTGGAGAGGAGATGATCTATGATGAGTCCTTTCCGGACGAACACTTGTTTCTGATCTCTCCACAGGATCCTTGGTATGGGGATATCATTGTGTATCTCTAGACTGCGAAGTTTCCCTCTAATTTTTCGAAAGATGAGCGTCGTAAACTGCGTCACTTGGCCAAGAATTATCTGATTATTGGTGATGCTTTGTACCGTCGAGGGGTTGATTCAATCCTAAGACGCTGCTTAACTTTCGAAGAAGCTGAGGCTGTGCTCAATGATTCTCACAGTGGAGCTTGTGGGGGTCATTTATCAGGGCTTGCTACAGCCCAAAAGATTTTGCGTGCTGGATACTTCTGGCCCTCGATTTTCAAAGATTGCATTGTATCGGTCAAGAAGTGTCATCGTGTTAGGTTTATACTCGAAAAATGCGCGCTCATCCCAGGCTCCGCTTTTCCAGTCATTATGCCCATCACAGGACAGCTAACAAAGTGGGGTATGGATTGCATACTACTTGTAACCCGCCTTCGGCCAAAGGTGCAGTCGTATCGCATGAGTAGACTACTTTAGGAAGTGGGTCGAGGCTATGCCTACTTTTGGGAACGATGGTGAGGCTGACTTTGTTCTTTTTCAACCAAGTTATTGCCTCATTTTGGTATACCTAGAGAGATTGTCAGCCATATGTGATCTGTTTCAGTGGTTTGATGGCTGAGTTGGCTCTCAAATTGGGTTTCGTGAGGCCATTCATCCTCCATATTATCCTCGGGCCAATGGGCAGTGGAAGCCGTGAATAAATCCTTGAAGACAGTGCAACACTGCAAAGGACAATCGATAAACATAGATCAATGGCATATTATTCTATATCCTGCACTTTGGGCATACAGGACGTCAGTTAAAACTGCAACTGGCTTTACTCCGTTTCGGTTAGTCCACGGGGTGGAATCCGTATTTCCCATTGAATGCGAGATTCCTTCCCTTAAATTAGCTGTTGAGCTTCTTCCTGACACTTCTAGTCTGGCAGAGCGGCTTCTTCATCTGGAACATCTTGATGAGCAGCGTCGAGATGCCACCACGTTGAACGAAGCGCATAAAAACCGAGTCAAAGTTCAGTACGATAAGGCGGTTAAGCCTAGGGTCTTTTCCGAAGGCGACCTTGTTTTGGTCTATGCCCAAGAGAAAGATGCCTTGGGGGCAGGGAAGTTTAAATCGATGTGGTATGGCCCCTATATCGTCAAAAAGGTCCTTAAGAAAGGAGCGTATACCTTGGTTGACTTTGAAGGGAACGAGTTGCCGGAGCCCCGAAATGGGCTCTATCTGAAGAAGTATTATGCCTAGGCTTTGGCCTGGCATTTTGCTTTGTATATAGTAGTTTTGTTTTGTACATATCTGTTTGATTTTCGATTTTTGATGAGATGGTGATGTTTTTGATCTGCTTTGGCAGGTTGTGTTGATGTCATGAGTCATTTTGGTTTCGCCGATGGTGCTAGTAGACACAACCGGAACTTAGCTTCCGCGGCTTGGGTGCTTCATTATCCTTCCGGTCAGCTGTTGGTATCAAGAGGGGTCTGCATTGGTCCTGCTTCCAATAACGTAGCAGAATACACTGCAGTCATTCATCTACTCTCGGAGGCAATATCTTTGGGTGTTGATTCGTTGGTAGTTTTTCTTGGACTCTCAGCTGGTGGTGTCGCAGTTGAACAACACTTATCGGGTACGAGATCCAGTTTTATTACGATTGTTCTTGAGGGTACGTTTGTTACAAAGGTCATTTCAATTTTTAACATTCATTCATATTCCTCGAGCTGACAATTGGTTTGCTGACTCATTAGCTAATCAAGCATTAGATTGGCACATTAATCATTCCATACAATAAATTTTTAATCATCAAAAACTTCATACATTTGATACATTTATCACATCACATCAAATATCGCTGTATAAATATCATCGGAGTGTCAAAAAACTTTACAAAATTTGGATCCATAATCTCGTACAAAGCTTGGGCTTATGCCCCATCATGTTCAGTCTCAAAAAAGAATATACAGTCATCTAATATATAAAATCTGTCTACTCCTGAGGACCCTGCCCAGAAGTCGTGTTCCTATAGAACGTAACTGTAGTGGCCACTCGGCAGAATAATCTAACCCAGTCTCGGGGTACTCCTACCACCCGTCTCTGGGTGGCTTCAGGCAAGTCCTCCACGGCAGCCATAGGGATTTGACGGGTTAATCCCTCCAAGTTTCTCTGCACGGCCTGGAGAGTCATGTCTGAGTCCACTGTCTCTGCCTCACCTCTGCGGCGCTTATGGCGCGGTAGGCCCTCAGGACGAATTGGTACAACATCTGAAACATGATCATTTTTAATTTTCAGTCATTATGAATCCAATCAAAAACATTTTTGTTTTTCATTTTTTCATACATATTCGAAAAAATCCAAAAAAATCATATAAGTAAATTTTTTTTGCAAAACTTACCGACTGCTCCCCATGCTGTTCCAGGTGGAAGAACTAGATCTAGATCTCCACGAAAATCCATCCCGGCATAGGGATAGTCGGCCACTGCGATGATCTGTTCTCCCCACCACAGGAAGAACTCATCGTCCCACGTGGTCCGGGGTACCTCACTACCCCCCAGTCTCTTCATCATGTCTACCCAACGGGCAATTCTTGGGTCCCGCGGGCTACTGATAGTAGAGATGACTCTGGGTCTCAAAGTTGGAATCCTCTCAAAGAAGAATGTTTTCAAAATGGTACCATAGCCAAAGTGTTTGGTCTTTACTTGGCGAATAGAGGTCAGTTGTTGTTTCATGTTCAGTAACAGGGCTGTGCACCAATTGTAAACATCAGTCAAACACTCTACAGCTATGCTCATTTGCGTCCTGGACGCCTGATGTAGTGAGGCAGATCCTGCCACTCTGCTGATGGTGAAAAGGAGGATCTTCATGTGAAAATCCCTGATATCTCTAATTTCAATCTGCATTCCAACCTTTTTGGAATTCTCTACGCAATATACGTGGACATAATCTTCCACGGTTAACCCTCCCAGGGGTTTTCCGTGAAGGTCTACTGGTTCTCCCCTCCTGGAGAGTCCAGTGATGAAATATATATCCTCCACTTCAATGCATAGTGGCATCTGATCAATTATGAAGCAATCCTGATCTGGTTCCCAGTAATTTACGAGCATTTCAAGCAACCGCACATTGCTTTTCATATTGGGCATTTTAAAGAATTTCAACAATCCGCAATTCCGGAGGATATTTTGCGCTGCGCGATCCTGCATGACCTCTTGGTCTATTGCGCTATGCTCACGTTCCCTCCATGAGATGGTCATCCTAAGAAATTTCATCAAAATTTTCATTAGCCATGCCTTTTTTCATTCGGACCTGCGCATACGTGACTTTTCCTGTGCACAGTCGCGTGTATACGCGACTTGCCTTCATTAAACCCGCGTATGCGCAGATACGCATTTTTTTGCAAGGGTTTTAAAGCTAAAAATCACTTAATTTTAATTTCCAAACGGACAAAATGAATAAACAGGATGATTAAGGAGCCTACCTGAAGTTTCGCTGAGTTCCGACGGTCGGTTGTTCCTGATTTGACGAAAGAAGTTTTTTGCTCCAGAGCACTTTTTCCAAATCAACTATGCAATAATGAACCAAATGAGAGGTAATTTGTCTATTTATGGCTAAAAAATTGAAAATTTTTGCAAAATTTCCTTATGCCTATTTTTTCGATCTATCTTAAGCTGCATAACTCGATTGCTTGGAAGTGCCCAGTTTGGTATGTTTTCAGGTACATTTTGACGATTTCGAGATTTTTTCCGGTTTTTGATCCATGATTTCCGACTCTTCACGGCAGGTATATGATCTTCACTGGCATATAGGTTAGGGAAATCACTTTCCGTTGCATCTTGCATTCTAGCCTCCATACTGATCACTTGCCTTAGGGTCGATCCCATCAGGTCATGAGTATTACACCCATTTCACTCGCCGATTATTTAATCATGACTTGATGGTAGAGCCTTCCTGTACATGGGCTTCCTCGTTAGTTCCTCGCTATCACTTGTTGCCCATGCTTCTTTTTATGTAGGCTTGGGAGTCCTCTTTAGTCCCGCCATGTCTTATGTGTTGAAGCTTCATTCTTCTTCTTCATCACTTATCATTTTTTCTAGCTTTTACCCTAGAGGCTCCCTGGTGTCGTTTAAGTTGTATTACTGCATTGCATAGTGGCTACTTGTTTATCCTGGCCTTTAGCTGGCTTCATTTGGACTCGATGTTTAAGCCAACTTTTGACCTTGACTTTCTGTACAAGTTAACCATTGCATGCACTTAGCTATCACGACTTGACACCTTTGTACCCATGGATGGAACGTTCCTCTGAGTATCACTGACCAGTTTTTGCCACCTTGCATTGAGCATAGGATTGTTCCAATCCCAGGAACTAGTGCATCTGCTTTCTTGATACTCGTTCTATCCATTGTACCATAGCATTCTTTTATTCTTTTTTAGGCTTATTATGAAAAAGACAAAAAAATCAAATATAACAAAAAGAGCGGGAACGGGATGTATCTTCGTTATTTTGATGGCAGTACAGAGTCAGTTTGTCGTCCTTGAACAAAGTACATATACTTATATATATTTCCTTCATTTGGGATGGTTCTAGTTTGACCTAGGTTCAGCCTTTACCATGTTTCACTTGTCAGTTCTCCCCCGGTTGGTTATCTCTTCCAATCATATGGAGAGAGTTTGTTTTGCCTCCCGCAGGACAGACTTATACAGTGTCACTTTTTACTGCCATGGTCATCACAAAGTCGTGCTTTTGTTCAAGGGAAGTCTAGCCTGAGTCGGCCATTCTGCGGTGTCTCTTGACTCATTATTCAGTCGGCCTTCCCGGTCTTGTCAGTATCATGTTCTATCACATCAGATGTTTTGATCTTCTGCTCGTGCTGGTTTGAGAAGGTCCCTATTGACTTCTTGCTGGCGGGTTTGTCTCTTATCGACTACGACACATTGCTCTGAGAGCAAGCCTAGAGCCGCACCTTGGGCCTATTTCCATTATTGATAGGTGACCTCGTGCTCAGCATTTGATCATCATCATGGGTCTTTGACTGAGTGGTTTCCCCCGTGTTCGACGTCAGCACACATTATCACAGTTGGGATTCGTGCAGTACCTTGATTTCCATTTGACCCTATCGGTGGATTTCTCGCCTCTGTGTCAGCTTTCATTATTGGTTGGTTCAGAGGGTTTCTTCCGTGCGCTAGCTTCATCTTGTGCATGTAGGAAACGTACTTCGGTTTTGGTTCCGTCACTCTACTTCGTCCGATTCCTTCCAAATCTTGGCCTACGGGTTACACTCGCGCTGGACTGATGTGGGATGCCTTAATGCCTTCCTTCCAGCAGATCTTTTCCCATCGACTCTGACTCATTGCTCTGGGAATAAGGTCTAGAGTCTTTTTGTCAGTACCTTAGGGTTTGCAGTCATCAGTGGAAAACTCTTCGCTATCGACAGTGGGGATTCATCATTGCCTCCCGATTGGTAGATTCTTTCAAGTGTTCGACTTCAACTCATTCATTCGCACCTGTCAGATTGTACTGGGGCACCTTGACACTCATTATCATTATCGGTGGGTTGTCTCGCGTTGGTTAACGGGATACATCATTGCCCGGTAATCCAACGATTTCTCACATGGTTGACTTCAGCTCATTTATTCCCATTGTGTAGAATTGTGCCATAGTGATCGGTGAAGACCTCAGGTTGCATCAGCATTTTTCGGTTCACTTTTGACAATCCATTCAGTTTCTGCCAGTGATGTCGTCCACCCTTATATGTTGCAGTTCAGTACAGCAGCATCCTATATGTTGGCTCCCGAGTTGCGTGATTGTACCGTTTGATCCACCTCTTATGATCCGGTACTTGGAGATTCAGTTACTTATATGATCAGACATCCAGTTGCACCATCTTTTGATCAGCTTTCTATATGTGATACTTGGACATTGATACAGACTTGTATTTCCGGGCCATGCTCAGATGATTCATTATGTACTTTCAGTTCAGCTATACTTGTATACATGTTGGATCTATTCACTACTTTCTATATGATGTATTTTTGACTGAGCATGGGTATGCCTGCCTCAGCATGAGTTGACTCTCTGGTTTCTTTCATTGGTTTTTGGCAGGCTGAAATCTGGTGAAGTCCTCTCTTGTCCTTGCGAAGTTCTTTCTATGTGCATAACACATTTCGGCCATCATGTACCCCTTCTGACCTCATATATTAGGGGGCATCTGTTATAGCATCATTTCTCACCTTGACATGATTCATGATTGCTTTGATGGTTTTGGGCACCCATTCCTACAGAATTGGACAAATTCACTTAAAAACAATGTAAAAATCCCCATACGCGACTATGCCCGTACTTTTCCGCGTGTATACGCGAGTCCAGCTAGACTTTTCCGCATATGCCATTAAAATGATTAAAAAATATATAATTATTCCCTATTTTCGGGCTGGGTTGATGGTTACTCAGGTAGTTCAACCACCCCAGCACGTGGCCAACTGTTTCCAACTGTTGAAACTACTTGGAGGGAGTATAAAAAACCCTCATGTGTATGGCCTAAGGGAGAGAGAGAATTATTGATATTATACTCTGTTGGTATTCCCTATCCAAGTCTGATTCCCCGTGCCTCCTGCACTTTCCCAGTTCATTATAGGAAACCCTTGTTTCCTTGAGATGCTCATCCCCTTATATGACATCTTGTATGCACCCGTTTGGAAGGAGTCTTAGCGAGGCAAGGGCTGGACGGATCCGGACGACGGTCTGCGAAGGCCGTGGAAGGATCAGGTGATCTCTCCACTCGTTACTTTTGTACATGCTATTTATAATACAGAAGTACCATGCTGTTCCCTAAATAAACGTGTTAGTGTATGCTTATATGTATGAGAATATTTGTTATACAAGCATTCATTATGATTTATTTAATGTTTTATATGAATCTCACTGACATTTAGAGTAGATATATGCTGTACAACCAGTCCTTTGTGCTTGTTTCTTCTTGTCTTTCAGGTTAAGAAGGAAGGACGGTTGCTGGGGGTTTGAACCTTGCGGGATCTTCTTCAACCGTAGGACCTACGGGTAACTTTCTCATTCTACTCTATTTAGTTTTTCTGAACGTGCATGGTTGTGTGAGTCTCTGTTAAGTAGCATGCCCCTGCTCTGTGGAGGTTGTAACCCAACGAACCTCTAGGGTGATAATTCCCCGAAACATCGATATCGTCATGATGACGAGTCCAATGTCGTTAAATTTTAACAAGTTCAACAAATATGAAGCTCAATGCCTTTTCATGTTTAGAGAGCTTGAAAAGATCCTGAAAAGAAAACTCCATAGGGCCCATTTTCATAGATAGTCCCTCGAATCTGAAAAGGTAGAATTTTTTTTTTGAGAGAACCTCTTAGTCATGATTGACTGAGGTGTTCCTTTTTTTGTAAATAGTCTATCCCAGCCCAAAAAAGGGGTAAACGTATACTCCGTAAACAAAATTTTGTTTACTTTAACGAGTTCAAAATGAAAAAAACTCCACAATATTTTGATATTTCAAAGTCAGAAAAGAGCTTAAAGATGACGTGAAGGAGTTGAATTTTTCATTTGTTTTTACCGAGTTTGAAAAATTAATAAACTAGAACACGTTCTTGCATCATTCGCCAAATTATATCATGTCAATGCACAAAAGTGAACATATTATCTATTTGCAAGGAAAAATAATTAAAATATTGAGTCGATCCTCAGTGGAGCCACCAATTTTTTTCTTAGGTATATCCTCTCTGTGGACAGAGACGATCCCTCTAGCCCTAGAGTGGGTCTAGCTACAAAGGGAATACACAAATATCTACTTTTCTAGATTACCATTGAAACACAAAACGAAGAATATGGCCATCCTTGGACTGATGCTATGATGTTAATTTTTCGTTGAAGCCTCTTGATATTTCTCTCTTCCAAGCTCGATATTCACTACTACCAGTGTTCCACTACCTGTATAAATGACCAAAACAGAACAACAAACATAAAGGTGCAACAACCATATATCAAAGTAATCTATCTAACTGGTCAAGGAGCGATAGAATTCTTATCACAATCACAGATAATAATGGAAATAAAATACTGATTTCATTATATTATTAATAAAAAAAGGGGAGTTACAGCCTATCCCTTTATGTCAAAGCTCTCCTTAGACGGGTCTGAATCTATAATATCCCAAAAGGGAGAATGCAGTAATACACAAACACAATATTTGAAACAACATATTATGTACACATAAATTATGAACAACATAGAAATATAAAGAATAGGCGAGTCATTTTATTATGTGGGAGATGGATTATAGATACAACAGTGCATAAAATAGAAGCACTCAAGCCAAAGACATGGCCTAGAATGACCTTGAAATCATGCCCAAGCAAGCTCTGCGTAACTAGAGCTATTGGAAGCTGTATACTGGAATGTCCCTTTAGCTTATGATGATCTTACAGTTGTTGGCTGGAAGGAAATCATAGATCTATGGTGCTTTGGAGCTCTTATGATGCTAATATTGCAAATCTAGGCACTATGATCGAAACCCAAGATAACCCAGAAAAGAAATCCAGATCTGAGAAGATCAAAAATTCACCCTCTTAGGGTTTGATCCCTTGACTGCTAGGTTATGCAGATCTGAAGCATAAAATGATGTAAGATGGCTGCAATGTGTTACAGATCATATCTATTCTTTGAGGGTTGATCCCTCATTCATATCTCCAAGCTATAATCTTGAGATCTAGCTTTTTCTTTCTCCTCTCAAGATGTCAACTGTTGCATACATAACAGCTCGAAAAAATACTACGTCTGGGAGGGAGAGGTTGATTCTTGCTACAAGATATTTTTGATCATCTAAATAATTATGGAAACAGTAAGTACAAAGTGAGGGGAATATTTCTCATATGTTTTCCAACTAAAATAATAGAAGCTTCCCTCCTCCTTTGGATCCACAGGACTATATTGTGCAATCCTTAATGGGAGTGCTGCTGCATGGAGATATGATATGTTTGGCCTAATGCTTGATATAGATTTGAAGCACTGGAAGGCTGATATTTAATCTCTAGGTGGAAGGATGAATCCTCCATTGATTCCTCAGCTGAAATACTGAAGGAAACCCTCCTCCTCTCAAACCATAATGCAGGAATGTGTAATTCCTAAAGATGTATGGGCTACAGAGAGTAAGAACAATGTGGTACCAATGCTTGATGATGAATAGCATCTCATAATAACCTTCCCAGAGTAGGCACTCAAAGTCCCCCATGGGTAAGGGTGGGATTCCTGCTCGGGAACACCCTGTGCTAAACAACACTATAGACTTAGCTAAACAGCTTAAGCGTGCTTTAGAATGTCAAATAAAAATTCTAGATCTAAACAGATATCAAATCAATAATACAAAATATTTCTTTACAATGATGCCTCATCTTCCTTATATGCTTTTTGAGGCTTCCCATGCCTTGGCCCACCTCATAACTGTGTTGCATATGTGGTCATAGGTCTCCATTTTGACTACATTGTTTCTCCATGATCTCCATGATCTCTGCATTTAATTTTCACCCCCTCCATCATGTGTGCACTAATTCACTATTTCATCCATCATCTTAATTTTATTCCTCCTTGATCTTATTTGACTCATTCATCTCTCCATGTTCTTTCTTATTAATGATGTTTAATCCCCACTCTTAATTCATTAATAAGATTCTTCATTATTCCATCATGTATCTTTATTAACTAATTAACCATGTTCACACTCTTAGGAGTGGATTTATTCATCTTAAGGGGTTATGGGTCCCTCCACCCATTTATTTACTTAGCTAATTAAGATAAGTATGAACTCTAATATTCCAATAAATAGATGTAAAATTTGGAATATTACAGAATCCGAGAACGTATCCAAAGAAATATTTTTCAACTCAATATGGGAAGGTTAAGTGTCTCAAATCTCTCCTTCTATGCCTAGGAAAATCGTCAAATCCTTCTCTCATGTTCTTCTATTATATTTTGTTCTAGCTAGTAGAGGCATTGGAAAGTGATCAATTTATAGTGATGGAGCAAGGGACATGTATCCACTTAAGATGGGAGAACGGATTATCTCATTGTGTTGTTCCTCTTTTGTAGGAACAAGAGGCCCAAAGGAGGAAGCTCGTTCATATCCTGATCAATAAACATCCATCTCTCCACTCTTGAAGCTTCTAGGCCATGAAGCTTCATTTCCATTTTTAAAAATCTTCCATAAGTATATTGGCATGGCTATGGGGTTCATACCAGCGTCCATCGATGCTAGTCACAGGCTAAGGATTTTCCATAAGCGCTGGTGAGACAATGAAGGGTCACACTGCTCCAAAAAAGTGGATTTTTAGGGAGCTGCTCCATGAATGAATAAAAGAGGGATTGATATTTAGATTGTATGGGATCCAAAAGTATTTTTTCCATGATGGAAAATGTACACATGGACCACTGTAGGGGTTCTCCAAGATCTGGGAACAAGGAGTACAAGGACAATGATAAAATGTTGTGTAATACTCATCCTTGAGAACAACAAAACATAGGTGATGGTATGAGACAATTGTAGTGTTGGTATGTGATAACGAGAATCTTAAGAAGTATTTTCTGTAGAATTACGGTGATAGGCCTCATATCTATAGTGCAGAGGAAGCACAAACTATTGGGGATGTTGGGAAGAGAATTCCTTGTATCTATGTAGCATTGGATAATATGAAGGTAGATCACCAGACATCTATTATTAAGAAGGAAGGTAAGATTTGTGATCAAGTTGTTTCTTGCTAGAGTATTACATGCAGTTGGCTACAAGTGTCTAGGTTTAACATAAGTGTAGTTGGCTACAAGTAACAAGAAAAGAGTTCATCATTGGGTAATAGTTTGTGAATTTGAGTTGAATGGTATGCCTACATTAGCGCATCTGAATGTACTTATAATGGTATCATACAATATGCGGTTGGGTATGGATTGGTTGTACCTTCATAGCACCAAAGTAGATTGTTATGACAAGGCTATTGAATGCTTGGATGAAAATCGAGAACAAAAAATCTTATGGGATAAGAATAAGGTTACATATGTTATAATGGTCACAACTATGCAGGAAAATCGCAGTCAGAGGAATGGTTGTGTGTTATTTATAGAACATATTTCTAGTGAAAAAGGTAAGGATGTTGATGATGTGGAGGTATTGAACAACTACACAGTTTTCAGCAGTTTTAGGATGTATTTCCTGTAGACATTTCCAATTTTCTTCCTCACAAGGAAATGGAATTTTATTTTGAGTTGGTACTAGAGTTATCACCAACATCTAAGTTACCTGATAGGATGTTCACTCTAGAGTTGATGGAATTGAAATTGTAGTTGAAGGAAATTCTTGACAAGGGATACATTAGGCCAAGTGTGTTTCCTTGGGGTGCACCAGTATTATTTGTGAATAAGAAGGATGGTACTCTCAATATATGCATTAACTATAGGGATTTAAACAATTTAACCATCAATAATAGGTATATGTTATCGAGGATTGATTATTTGTTTGATACGTTTAAGGGAGCAGAAGTTTTCTTGGAGATTTATCTTTGATTAGGATACCCACATGTACGCATCAAAGATGAGGACATATAAAAGACTTATTTTGGGACCGGGTATGGGAATTATGACTTTGATGTAGTTCCATTTGGTTTGACTAATTCTCCAACTAATTTTGTTTTCTTTATGAATATTATTTTTCCATCCTTATCTGGACAAGTTTTTTATTGTGTTCATTTGTTAGGTCCCTATATTACTAGTATAGTCCCTTATTGTTGTTAGTGTAACCCCCTTATTGTTATTATTTTACCCCTGTAACCCCCATATTGTTTTTTTTTTTCCTAAATTGGTCTACTCTTATTATTAATACAAAAAATACACCGAGGTCTTCTCCTTCGAAGTTCTTGCCCAATGAAGCAGCATTCTGTCAAATAAACACCTTAAGACTAACCATAAGTTTTCAAAAACTGGACCAAAAACTCTATTAAGAGACTGACAATCCTGGCAAAGCCGCCCACGCAGGGGAAATCGGCTATGAGACATAGTGACCGAGATAATAGATGGAAGAACATAAGATCCAAAGAACAAAAAAGCAGACCCAGACTTACAATTAACCGTCAAAAACCTATTATTCAGGGGACTGTTCTTCAATGATATGGCAGCCATAGTCATGGGTGTCTTCATCCTGCATCTGAAAGTCATCGTGGACCTTGGAATCGCCATCCTTAACTTTGCTTGGGCTACCCAGAGTTCCTGTGCCATAGACCTCACTGCCGCAGATATCCGCTTGCTTAAGATTGGGGATGGGAGAAGAGGACAGAAGATCGTTGAGGCCTTTCTCCTTAAGCTCACCCACAGCCTAAATATTCTGCTACTCGGAGTCAGCGTGTATATCAAAGGTGAAATTGGCGACCATGGTGACACTGTAGTTGGCGCAAGGAAAGCGAAAATGCGCGTTGTGGGAGTGAGCAGGGGGGAAAGAAAGAGAAGGCATGGTATGGGTGAATCCCCGAGCCGAGAGAGAATGCTCAGACCTCTGGCCCCGTCCACTCCAAGTATCCAGATAGCACCCAGTGAGAAACTCATAAGAGTTAGAGGTCGAACCAGAGTTGGAAGAGGAAGGCAGACGGGCAATCTGTCCACGACCTGCCCCTCTTCTGGACCTCATACGATGGCGAATTCTCGGTATGTTGCAATTGGTAGTCAGGGCACAATGCGATTCTTCTGAGAAGAGGTTGGACGCACGGGAAAAAAATGACGGTAAGGGCGTATGAGGAACAAAATCACAAACAGAATGCCAAATGGACCGGAAGTTGCAGAGAGGGCTGCGAATATAATGGATACTAGGCTCAAGCTCAAGGCAACTGACGAGAGCGCATCTCTTCCCAATGCCAGACCGAGACCATGGATCAGTTGCCGCCTTGGAGCATCTAGCCTGCAGAGGAGGAACAGAAATGCATCGAGAGTGAGGCTTCATGTTTGAAATGCTATGAGTCTGTCTTGGGAGGACGCTCTGCATTAAAACGGCATTAAAGATTATCGCTGGGATGTAAATACAGAGAAGACCAGTGAGCTGGGTGGTGGTGGCACCAATCCACACGCAGACCTGCCATATCTCCCCACGCTCCAATGTACATGACTCTTTAAACACCCGCATCCGGGGAACCCCCATATTGTTATTATTATGCCCTTAAATTATTATTGTTAGGTCGGCTAGGATTACATTGTGGTCCCATGGACTCCTATATGTAGAAAGGAGGTTTTGTAATTTGAATCATCCAAGAATTGTTCATTTATGTAATGTATTGGAGGTTTCCCCTTCGCTCATTTCTAAGGTGTTGATATCTCTTTTCTTCTATTTTTGGAGCTAGTTTCACAACATTTGGTATTAGAGCTTTGGATTCTATGGTTTCGCTGCTCCAAACAGGTCATCATGGAATTTTCCCTATAAATTTTTTTCTACGAATGTTCAAAAGATGAAATTGTAAGGGTGTCAAGCCAAAATCCTGAGGAACATTGTCGCAAAATTTCAGAGCTTTATTCGCAATATTTTCAGAGATCTGATCTGTGGATGGTAGGGCTTTTTGCAAGCTCCTGAATTTCACTTAAACAGATCATCGTGGAATTTTCACTATAAATCATTTTCTACGAAGGTTCAGAAGATGAAATTTTTAAAGCATGAAGCCGTGATCTTGAGGAACATCGTCGCAAAATTTCAGAGCTTGGTTCGCAATATTTTCGGAGATATGATCTGTGGAAGTTAGGTCTTTCTCAGGCTCCCTAATTTCATCTCAAAGAGGTGATTGTGGGAAAATATTCATAACTCTCTCTCTGAGCATAAGATTGGAATTCTGTAAAAAGTGGCTAGAAGTAAACGGACTGTAGTTTCCTGTCTATAAATTTTAGAAACAAAGGAGCAAACAGTGACACATGGCAAGTCATACAAGTTCACTCTACTGAACCAGTCCATAATTAGGTCATTGTGGGACATTGGACATAACTTTGCCTTGAAGAATCCACATCAAGTCAGACCTGTGGCATTTGAAAGAAGCTTCAGAGGACTACTACAGGGCCAAATTTTAGATATCGAGGATATTCAGTTATTGAGATAATTCAATTTCAATATAGAGATCTGCAAAAGCAAGTAAAAAGTGTGTATTTTTTTCCAAATTTCATAAGTCTTGTTTGAAGAATCAAGTTGAATTGATTCCAAGGGCATATTGTAGAATAGATATCAATATTGATTTTTAAAATGGCCCCTAAAAAGAATTCAACACCCATTAAGCCTTTATAAGGCTCTACTTGACTCATGAAGATGAAGGATGGCAACATGACATATCAAAATTACAAGAGAAAGTGCAACAAATTTCGCTCTCGCAAAGAGCAACAAAAAATGACATGGAAGTTTCGAAGAAAGGTGTGGAAACTAAGATGGATGGTTTGAATAAAGGTGTGGAATCTAAGATAGATGGCATGGAAGTTGGCATGGAATCTAAGATGGATGACATGGAAGCTAAGATCGATGAAAAAATGGAAAACATGAAGAATGATCTAAAAGAAGATGTGGAAGGTTTGACAAAGTTGATACAAGAAATGTTTCCTAATTGTGAAAAGATAGTAGAGGAAAATCATGATGAGAACAAAATAAATGTTGTGAAACCAACTCCAAAAATATAAGAAAAGAGATATCAACACCTTAGAAATAATCCACTTTGAGTGGGAAACCTCCAATATATTACATAAATGAACAATTCTTGGATGATTCAAATTACAAAACCTCCTTTCTATATATAAGAGTCCATGGGGCCACACTGTAATCCTAGTGGGGCCACAATGTAATCTTAGCCGACCTAACAATAATAATTTAAGGGCACAATAATAACAATATGGGGGTTACAGGGGTACAATAATAACAATAAGGGGGTTACACTAACAACAATAAGGGACTATACTAGTAATATAGGGACCTAACATGCCCCTCTCCTTCAAGGAAAATATCAGAGCTATCATGGAACGTGAATATCGTAGGAATGTGGATGAGGTAAGGTCATGGGGTTAGCAAGTTACTACCAAGAGTTTGATCAAGAACTTATCATGGATTTCCTATCCTATGACATCATTGCAGAGGAAAGGAAACAAATTTGAATGGATAGAGGAATGTGTAACAAGTTTGGAGTAGCTGAAGTAGTTGTTGAAAAACTCTCTAGTTCTCAAGATTGTAAATCCAGATAAATATTTTTTGCTATGTATAGATGTTTGCAAGATAGCGCTTATTGGATTCCTTATGCAACAGGGATAGGTGGTATGTTATGAATTAAAGAAATTGAAGGATCATGAGAAGAATTAAGTGACACATTATATTGAGATGGAAATGATCATCCATGCATTGAAGATTTGGAGAGACTATTTTCTTGGTAGGAGGTCTGTATTTATGAGTGATCATAGTGGGTTGAAGTACTTATTTGATCAACCAAATCTAAATTCCAGGAAACCTAAATGGTTGGCCATGATAAGTGAGTTTGACTTCAAGATAAGGTACATTAAAAGAAAATATAATAGGGTTGCATATTCTCTTATCAGAAGAGTGTAGTTGAATCACATAACACTATTAGTTCAGATGGGACAGATTTATAGGATCAGATCTTACAAGCAAGAAAACAAGATGACAGGTATATGGATCTTAGGCACAAGTTACAGTCGGGTACAGGTGAATAGGATGTGCTCTGTCATCTTATAAAAAATGGTTTGATAAGGCTTAGGAACAAGATCTATGTGTCAGAAAATAGTGAGCTCTAGAAGCTTATCTTGAGGGAATTTCATGTTAAGTCGTATTCAATCACCTAGGATATTATAAAACATTGAAAACTATGAAGAAGTTGTACTATTCCCTAAATTTGAAGAAAGAGGTGGCAGAGTTTGTGGCTAGATTTTTGGACTATCAATAGGTAAAGGCAGAGTAAAAACATACAAGTGGTCTACTAAAACCGATTTCAATTTTAGAGTGGAAATGTGAGGTCATTTCCATGGATTTCATCACAGTTTTGTTGAGGATATCTAGAAAAAATGATTCCATTATGGTTTTGTTTGATAGGTTGACAAAGGTAATGCAATTTATTCCAATGAAATCATCGAATTCAACTAGTGAGGTAGCACAGGTCTTCATCAGAAATATAGTGAAGCTTCATGGTGTACTGAAGAAGATTGTATCATACGGGGATTATAAGTGCACTTCTAGGTTCTGGAAAGAGTTCTTTGCAGGTTTGGGTACAGAGTTGGCCTTTAGTACAAATTTTCATCTGCAAAAAAATGGATAGATAGAGAGGGTCAATAGGATTTTGGAGGACATGCTAAGAATGTATGTTATGCATCAGCAGCGAAAGTGCGAAGATTATCTACCTTTAGTTGAATTTTCCTCAAAAAATTAGTATTAAGAGTCGTAGAGGATGATTTTGTTTGAGGCGATCTATGGTAAAATTTGTAATACTCCGAGTTAGTTGGAGTGATACAATGAAAAATGTGTTGATAGGACCAGACATGTTGGTAGAGATGGAACATGAAATGTAGGTTATCAATCATAATCTAAATGCGACACAGAATATACATAAAATTTATGTAGATCAACATATGGCATTTAAGGAGTTTTAGGTCGGGGAACATGTATACTTTTGCAAGAAGAGATCCTTGAGGATTGGTTCTTGTGTGAAGCTAGCACCTCGGTATTGTGGGACTTTAGAGATCCTTAAGAGGATTGGACTAGTGGCCTACATACTTTCACTTCCTCTGACAATGAAATTCCATGATGTTTTCCATGTTTCATTGCTTATAATACATATAAAGAATGTTTATCATGTTATTCATTGGTCTGTATTACAGGTAGAACTTGAAGGATAATTTCAACTAGAACCTCAGTGTATTTTGTAGAGAAATATGGTCATGCTCCAGACCTGAGAAATCGAGCAAGTTAAAGTGCAGTGGGAGCACTTTAGACCCAATGAAGCTACATGGCAAATAGTTGATCAGATGCAGGCTATGTATCCTTCCTTATTTTTTTGTTGAGGAAAATTAGTTTTAGTATATGGATATATGTATATGTATGTATTTACTAAATCGACCTGTGTTATAAAACTCCAATAAGAGGTATGGGTGTCATGTTGGTTGTGCTTTCTAGCAGGTTGTTCAATGTAAATACTACATTAAGCTAAGTTATAAAGCTCCATGGGAAATATTTTTTGGTTGTCAGCGGTTTTACTGATTTTAGTTGTCATTGAACACTAAGGACAGTCTTACCCTAAGGGGGAGGGGTCTGTAACAACCCCTGGCTAAAATAAATGTAATAAGTTCATAAAGGAAAAATAAGACCAAGGTGATGGGACACATAATCCAAGCTGAATGTTGGAAAAAAATCATCCTAGCGTGGGTGTTCATTTGGTTATTATGTATAAGGTAAAATGGGAATGGCATTGATAAAGACATTGGAAAAGGAAAAGAGGCTTTAATATAATCATTTATTTATGAAAATAATGGAAAATAGGAGAAAATGAAGGTGAAATGTCACAAGTTACACGTGAGAAGGAAAATGAAGAAAAACTAATTAAAAATGAAGAAAATAAAGGCCTCATTAATGTTGGTTTGATTTGGGATGACCTAGGTTCAGAATATACTGCACACCAATAAAAAACCTAATCACTAGCCCTTTGAGAAACGACTTACAAGCCAATCATAGTCTCACTCAAAGTGAGTATGGGTGGATGCAGAACCAGGTTTTTGTAGCCTTGAGGGACTACGAGATGTGGTATTTTTATATTATATTATTCTTACAACTTATAAATTACTTCACCACATTCAATTAATCATAGAAACATGCATATAAATCCATAAAACATTATTGTGCTAACATAACATGAAACTCTAGTAACTACTTCGCAACAATAGATAATAAACAAATGTACACAGTAAACATACAAGAACACCAGAATATCATCTACAAATATTCTTCTTTATCATGATGAATCATTGAATACAATCAGTTCTTTGACCTATAGAATAAGTTGCGGGTTGTTTTCACACTAAATTGCAGACTCTTCCCAAGCCTCTCCAAACTCAGCTGCAAAGCCTTCCCTTCGCTATAAAATAAAAATTACAGACTTTCCCATAATACATACATCTATCATTATTTCTCTAAACATATCATTTCAACCCTTAATATATCATTACATCATAGGGCTACATCATTACAATACCATGGTCCAAAAAACATTGGCTCTGTAAAACATGAAACTATAGCCCAAAACCCTTTACAAAATTTTGTGCTTTAAAAAATGGAGGGACTTCGACCCACCTTGAGCCCCTATGCCACCGCTTAGTACATTCAAAATTATCCTTTGTGTGGTCAATTTTAATATCCCAAAATAGGGAATTTCTACACTATCGAGAATATCTTAAGATATTCCAAATGTGGAGATCCAACAATATGTAAAAACAATATTGAAAGAGCATTGTTAAATCAACTCATAGAGAGAGAGAAGATCTCATATCCCTCTTATTAATTTACATTAGGAAAGTGTATACAATATCTTGAGGAAAAATCTACTCAAGATAAGCAATAATCAGCCTCAAGAAACAAGTGCATAAAACACGACAAAACACTGCTACACAAGAGTTCCCAAGCTATGACTACGCAGTTTTATAAAGAAAAACTACTGGTAACATATGTAAATACATAGATATACAAGTGTATGGCTAATACAACATTGGGAGAAAAGTCCTAAGCTCCCAAAGACTACCTCAAGTCAATCCTGGAAGGATTGGCTGAAATATGCCAAAACTGCAAAATGCCAGAGTTGCGGGGTAGCAGCTACAATTCAAGAACTGGAAATGAAGGGAGAAGGATGAAGATACTAAATATTATGAAAATACCTCCTCCAATGGATCTTCCAAGTGAAATTCTGATCCTAACACTGAATATCTCACTCTCCAACAATCACTACAATCCCTCACTACAAATACCAACTGAAAATAACATAGTCATTGAGGGATACTGCGTTGTAGGTGCAAGAAAAAGGGTTATCCAAGTGCCAATATCTGTAATATGATACAAGGGCTTTCAAACTGATCTCTCACAGGAAAGAGATCCTCCTCCTTTGAAAAAAAGTGATGGAAGTGGTGTTGTGAACCCTCACTGCAACACCCTACAACACAACATTATTATGCTTCAGAAATAATGTTGTAGCTGAAGGAGGATGCTTGGCCTCAAGCCTGGATGTGAGTAGAATCATTACAAATCCTTCAAGATGCCTCGCAAGAAAGGAGAAGGATTCCTAAACATGAAATCCTTGTGCTAAGCAGCACTGCAACTCTGCTAAACAGCAGGAGAATGCACAAAGTCTAAACAGACAAATAAATCAATAATCTCAATCATGAAGGACAATGGTTGCCTTGCCCTTCTTTTAAAAAAGTGAAAGCCCTCTCTCCATGAGTCCCAATCATTAGGGTTTCCTCCACCAAATAACCCTCTTCCCATTCATACTGCAATATCTATCAAAGTGTTCTCCACCTCCTCTCCTAGCACTGTTGACTTGGTCAAACTTGACCTTGTCTCCATGCAAATGTCCTCTTTCACACATAAGGATGTGAAATACAACTCTTATGACTATCCCATTTCACATTTGAGGGATTTTATTCATTTTTTTAATAAGAATGGGCTTCCTTACCCATTTATTTAGCTGCTAGGTGAAAAAAAAACAAAACTTTAATATTCCATTTAGTTGTGTGCTAAAATGGGAATATTACAATCCTCCCCTCCTAAATGTTGCTTGTCCTCAAGCAACTGCAAGGATAGAACTGTAAAGTCTCCTCCCAAGGCATGGATTCTAAAATGTGTTGAGGAACATCTTCCCCATGTGGATCCTCCATCCCCCAAGCAATCATCCATACAAAATGAGTTACCTCCCAACATTGCAACTCCTGAAAATCCTCTTCCACCTTTGGCTCCTGTAATGTAGGTGGGCTTAAAATATGATCTTGGCAGATAAAATAGCCTACCCCATGTTGTCCTCCTCTCCACTTAGGATAATTGTAGAGTATATGCTGATCTTGGGCTGAAATGATATTGCCCTCAAGTGGCAAGATGAAGATTAGACCTCCAAGGATCTCTCCTCCAATGTTATGAAACATATTGGCCCAAATCATCTCATATGTGATGAGTTGGAAGTCACCATCATATGGAATCCAATAAATCATATGGCTCACCTCAATTGGAAACAAGTGTTTTGCTGTAGTGGCCACATATTATCTCATGCTCCCATTAGAACATACAATGCAAACTATGTGGGAGATCTCTCCCCCAAGGGACACATCCAACCAATGTGCCATTCCCCCTGCTCCCAACAAATATAAAAACAACAACAACATAAGTAACCATAATGATAACCATGCTTGCTGCCATATGTAGCAAGGGAGAAGGAAAATGGTCCCTCGAATGTAACCAATGTAGTTTGGTCCTCAACTGCAAAAGAGTGTGACAAAAAGTGTGGTTTCTAAACCACTTGCTTGCTATCCCACTCTCCTCATATGTGTGGAGAAAGTGAAATATGTATGGTGCAAAGTGAGCATGTTCTCCAAAATACATCTCCTCCCCAAGTCCTCCTAGGGAGTGGTCACCAATACTGCTCATGGCCTCAAGTAGACCATGAGGTCTAGAAAAAAGAATGCTCCTCCTTGGAGAAACATCCTGCACATGTATGGTTAAGGGATGCATAGATATATTGCACAAATCACTATGAAAACAAACAATAACCTTACCATATGTCTTGCTTATGCAAATGGAGTGGCTCATAGATGAGTCTCCTCTCATCCTCAAAGATAAAATAGGTGACTGTGCTAACTCTTCCAAAGAGTTATGTATCTCCTCCATCTTCACATGATCCATGCATCTCCTCATATGATGATATATCTCCTCCTCAGACCCCTTCCAAAATTACCCATCCATGATGGTGTGGTATGCTCTCAAAGAAAAAGTGTGGCTAAAAAGGAAATCCTCATGAGCTACTTGAAGCAACTTCTCCTTGAGATTGGAAGCTCCATATAAGAATATCCTACCACTATAGTAGATGACCCCATCTCTGAATGAATATCCCTCCTCATGCAACTGGTCATCCAATATCATGCAAGTGAAAAGATCCTTAGAATACTCCACCAACAGCTGGGAGTTCCAATATGGTTCTATCCTCCATAGTGACAACGTTGATGATCTCTCATGAAGAACATTTGTCATATGGTCATCCTCTTCTTCGACATTTCACATGCCAAAGATGCAATTTGGAAGGCTGTTATCCTTCCCCTGTTGCTTTTGCCACAGCGTAGAATCTGAAATTAGAGTGGGTAAAGATGATGTTGAGAGAATGGATCTCTCCTCCTTGAGTCTACCCAAGACTCCCAACATTGTAAAATTACCTCCCAAGGTCTCCACTCCTCTAAAATCAATGAATGGTGCCTCAAAATTTGTAGCATCTCTCATCATTTGCTGGTTTGGTGGTCCCCTTGGTGAAATTTCTCCATGCAATGAGACATTATCATCAAGAGTAGACTGCATACATGAATGGACAGACTTGTCCCTGCTCTTAGTGCGCAATCCAGTCTCCCTCTTAGGTGCATCAACCTCATGAAATAGATAGGGATGTGTGCTCCTCATCACATGATGCTGGTCATCCTCCCTATATCCTTCTTGTATCTCCATAGTTCCACACCTCATCATCAATGGCACATGTATAACATGAGTTGTGCCTTGATCTCCACACATGAGATCCTGGGGACTTCCTTGCAAAGATGCAAGAATCCCTCTAGTTGGAGCAAGAGCTCCTCCTTCCTCTACATGAGGTGCTAAATCAACTCCATATTTGACAGTGTTGTTTCCCTCAGCCTCCTGAACATGAATGGGCCACCTCCCAATGATTAGACCCTCCTTTGAAAGATGGGTCTCCATGCATTCTTGTGCCAAAATAAAAGATAAAGGTCTTGCTTATAGCAAATTATGATGCAAGTTATTAGCCTCTTCCATGGGTTTCTAAAGTGGTTTTGGTTTTATGATTTCCTCCATCACATGTAAGGTCTTTGCTTGTTTATATTTGTTTTTCTTCACCACATGTGTTTCAGAAATTTTCTTATCAATAATTTCCACCAATGTTTTAATGAACCTTTCATAGGAAGAAGTATTTGCATTATTTAAATAAAAATACTCAAATATCCACCATGCATAGGCCTTACCTCCAAAATGCAGCACTGCAACTCTAATGGCTTTATCTTCAGAAATTTGGTGCTACTGCAAAAAGGTGTCTATCTCTCCCACCCAAGCCCTGGCTGAACATGTAGGGAAACCATAAAAGGTAGACAGAAGAAATCTACCCACATTATGTTGCTTGCACCTCCTCACCTTGATCTTAAAAAACTCCGGAAAAGTGATATGATCTCTAAACTTCTGAGTTTTAGATTCATACTCATGCAAGAAACCACTAAGAGTTCCCCTCTTAGGCATTCCTTCTTCTTCTCTTTCTCTTATGAAAAAACTGGCCATGTGGCTGCGTTGTGCATCATAGGGTGTGGCTGCATGCTCACACTCCCCATAATAAAATCTAGAGTTTGACTCAGTTTCAAACCCTCTCATATCTCCCTCCTTATCTTCTTGAAATCTTCATAAATGCTCTGTACAGATTTTGGAATAAGCTTTGTAAGCCTATCTTCCTTTCCCTCTCCACATAATGGAGTCTTCATATTCTCTTTTCTTGATAGTGTCATGGATGAAATCCACAGGCTGAGCCAAGATTATGCTATGATACCACTGTAATATCCCAAAATAGGGAATTTCTACACTATCGAGAATATCTTAAGATATTCCAAATGTGGAGATCCAACAATATGTAAACACAATATTGAAAGAGTAGTGTTAAATCAACTCACAGAGTGAGAGAAGAGCTCATAGCCCTCTTATTAAGTTACAGTAGCAAAGTGTATACCAGATCTTGAAGAAAAAGCTACTCAAGATAGGCAATAATCAGCCTCAAGAAACAAGTACATAAAACATGACAAAACACTACTACACAAGAGTGCCCAAGCTATGACTGTGTAGTTTTATAAAGAAAAACTGCTGATAACATATGTCAATAAATAGATATACAAGTGTATGGCTCATACAACATTGGGAGAGAAGTCCTAAGCTCCCAAAGACTACCTCAAATCAATTGTGGAAGGATTGGTTGAAATATGCAAAACTGCAAAATGTCGGAGTTGCAGGGTAGCAGCTACAACTCAAGAAATGGAAATGAAGGGAAAAGGATGAAGATGCTACATCTGATCAAAAGAAATCCTCCAATGGATATTCCAAGTGAAAATCTGATCCTAAAACTTAGTATCTCACTCTCCAACAATCACTACAATCCCTCACTGTAAATACCAACTGAAAATAATGCAGTCACTGAGGGATACTGCGATGTAGGTGCAAGAAAAAGGGTTGGTGAAGTGCCAAGATCTGCAATATGATCCAAGGGCTTCCAAACTGATCTATCACAGGAAATAGAGCCTCCTCCTCTGAAAAACAAGTGATGGAGGTGGTGTTGTGAACCCTCACTGCAACACCCTGCAACACAACATTATTTTTCTTCAAAAATAACGTTGTAGCTGAAGGAGGATGCTTGGCCTCAAGCTTGGATGTGAGGCAAATCAGTACAAATCCTTCAATAGGCCTCTCAAGAAAGGAGAAATATTCCTAAATAGGAAATCCTTGTGCTAAGCAGCATTGCAACTCTGCTAAACAACAAGAGAATGCACAAAGTCTAAACAGACAAAGAAATCAATAATCTCAATCATGAATGACAATGGCTACCTTTCCCTTCTTTTAAACAAGTGAAATCCCTCTGTCCATGGGTCCCACTCATTAGGGTTTCCTCCACCAAATAACCCTCTTCCCATTCATACTGCGTTGTCTATCAAAATGTTCTCCACCTCCTCTCCCAGCGCTGTTGACTTGGTCAAACTTGACCTTGTCTCCATGCAAATGTCCTCTTTCACACATAAGGGTGTGAAATCCATCTCTTATGACTATCCCCTTTCACATTTGAGGGATTTTATTCATGTTTTTAATAAGCATAGGCTTCCTTACCAATTTATTTAGCTGCTAGGTGATAAAAAACCAAAACTTTAATATTCCATTTAGTTGTGTGCTAAAATGGGAATATTACATCAATTCACGCTCCACTCCACAAAATGCTAAGTCTTGGCCAAAATATAGGCCAATTTGGGTTGCGCCCAATAGGCCCCCAACACTCACATGTGACTCGTCCCGAGTCACTTAGTTTCTTTGCATCTGATTTTTGTTGCTATGATTTCATAGGACTTTTTGAACTACTTCATAATCCTTGTGATATGATTTTCTATGGTGCGCACTTCTTCGAATAGTTCTTTAGTCACTGATGATGTAGTCTTCTGCAACACTGCCTCTTCTCTTTGTCGAATCTCTTGAATCTTGCCATCCATTTCCTGAGACAGTTGGAGGGCCTCATCCTACCATGGTTGAGTTCTCTCTCTCAAAACCCACTCTTCTTTTTTCAGCTCCTCTATTTTCTTCTACACAGAATTTTCTTCATTAATATTGGTGAAATTCTGGGATATTTTTAAGGTCTTCTCAGTTTCTCGAATCTCCTAGAGCTGCCTATGCTTATGCTGGATGTCTTATTATAGATTTTTAACATTTACATCCTCCTATAGTGAAGTCCAAATTTTTAAAATGTCATCCAACAACCTTCCACAATTTGCCAGTATTGTAGAGATACCAACCATTGCATCCTTCAGGCAGATCTCCCTCTGCTCCCTTACCTCTGGTGGCGTAGTTGGCTGTAACTTCATCTGCAACTCACTAATATTTATCTCATACTGAAATTGTACATCTGCAACCTTATTCTTGTATTCATTTACAACAAGTCTAAGCTTCGCGACCATGTATTTCATTGATTCCTCCTCACGAGAAACAATGGATGGGACCTCGCGACATGTGTCTTCGAACACCTCCTTCAACTTATGTTGTTGTTGTGTTTCTTGGTTCTTCTGCTGAAGGACATGGTTGAGATACTTCTTTACTGAAGTTCTCTCTATTTCTTCTTGAATGTTCAATTTTGAAGTGAGTTTTTGTAATATTCCTACATTAGCCTATAATTAATGGGAATATTAAAATATTTTTTGTCACATTGATATGTGAATAAGTGGGTGGGGAGACCCATAAGACTCTTTATTTTGAATAAAACCACTTCTCATGTGAAAGTGGATCATATTTTCAACTGAATAAAGCACCCTAAGGTGTGAATAGGGGCTAAAACATATTGACTGGGTCAACCTTGACCAAATCTACGACGATTTCATGGAGGAGTGGCCATTAATGAGGCACAATGCAGTTTTAGATGGAGATGCCTTGTGTGAAAGAGGTGATTTCATTAGATGTTGTTTAGGGTTTGCAAACTCTTGTCTTATGATAGAAAGGGGATGGAAGCATTAGATGGTTGTTGATGATATGATATTTTTCTGAGTATATGGTCTATTTAGACATATCTCATTCTCTTGTTGTTTAGCTGAGAATAATATTGTTTAGCATTAGGTGTTCCTGATCGGGAATCCCACCTCTTCCCATTGAGTAGCTCTTGGGAGAGTGTGTATTTCATTTTCCACTATCTAGATTAGGGCTAAGCTTCTTCTTTCGAATATAGCGCAGATCCTATTGAGGGTTTGATTGTTTTTGCAAGCTACAACAAGTGGAGATTAGATATTTTAGATCTAGTCCATTTTAATGCTTCTTTTCAGTGGAGGAGGATTCTACTTCATTAGGAGGACAATATTGAAGACATTGAGCATTATTTTCATATCTTGGCATGTGGTCAATTGTATTTTTATCCCTACAGCACAATATAGATTCAGATCTATATTATTTTTGTAGGTGTATTTGCAGGGTGTTTCAGCTCACCAATTGGAGAGTGATTTTGTAACTGTTGGGGATCTGCCATTCACTTTGGAGATATGTTGGAGGAGATCATTTTATTGCTTATATCAGATTAGATCCACTTTCCATATCTAAATATTTCCATAGATCTTCAGTCTTATATCTCAGGTATACATCTTGTACTTGGTATTTTGCTGAAAACCCCAAGGGGTTTTATTAGAGGAGCTTGTATAGTGTATGGATTTGCTAAAGATCTAAATTTTTGTCCACATACTTGCTCTAGATCTGATGTGTAATCTACAACTATTGGATAGCCAATAAAATAACGTTTTAAGGCTTTTATGTCTTAATATATGGTTACAACACAACATTTTGAGGATTTTGTTCTATTAGAGACTTCTATTTCCTATTGTACATCTTATGGGCCATCTTGTGCATATATGTTTCTGATGTGCATGTAAATAAAGAGTCTCCATATTTTCCTCCTGCCTTGTTTTAGATGATCTGTGTTACTTCTCTACATATTTGTCCTGTATTGTTGCATTTCCCATTTTGGAATACTACAGTGGTATCAGAGCATTATCTTGGTACAACCTGTGCTTTCTAAGAAGCCAATATGTCTTTTGAAGAAAAGAAAATATAGGAGAAGTTTGATTACACTGAAGAAAAAGAAAAAAAGGGTATAACCCCTTTATTTGGAAGAATGAAAGGGGAAGAGTTCTAAAAAACACTTTTCCAAACTATGCATGAGCTTAAAAGAGAAATCAAGGGAATGAAGACAGAAAGACATGAAGGTCCCTCAAGAAGATCTTCACATGAAGAAAACCCCAGTTTTTCATACTATGTGTGCAAGAAATTAGCTACACAATCATATCTACAATGTTATGCTATGCCCAGATTTATTGCAAGGGATATGGAGAAAGAAGATGCACCAAAGAAGGAGACTTTGAGTGATTATCTTAAGGAGTATGAATCTCAATCTAAGAGATTCAAGGAGCACTTGAACTTCCAAGAGTTCTTCCAACTCAAGCAGGAAAGGAGGTCCAGCAAGCATAATAGAAGTAGAAGAGGTAGATTATTTAGGCCAAATTTTGATAGATCCTCCACATGCACAACCAAGGAATGAATAGATCAACTAGACTCATACTTGGATCTACATCAAGTTTCAGAAAGGGAATCCCTTAAATTAGCAGCACTTCATCTCAAAGGTAAAGCTTATGCTTGGTGGCCATTTGAATCCTTTTCATTAAATAATGCAAATATATCTACTTATGCAATATTCACCAAGAGATTAATAAAGAGATTTGATGTAAAAAAAATTGAAACATCTTTGATTGAGCTAGCAAAGCATGAACATTTAAAAACCTTGCATGAGTTGGAAAGATCTATTATGCCAGCTCCACTTCAGATTTTTATTGAAGGGGATAAAAACTTGTGTGATACTTTTCCAAGGGAAAGATACCCATTACATGAAGAGACCTCTTCTCAAAGGGAAGACATGGAGATTCCTCTTTCAAGGGAATACCAAGATCTAGGGTCTCTCATTGTTAATGAGGTATCCTCAAACATTGACGAGGAGAAAGAGCATGAAGGCAGTAACAGTTCTATCACTTTAGAAGAAGGACCATGACCACATGGGGATGGATATGAATTTATTTCTTCAAGAGGACAAGATTTTGCATCTTTGCAAAGGGTTCCCAAGGAGCATCTTGTGACAATATTAGTGGGCAGTAGCACCTTGATCCAAGGAGGAGAGAGGATGGATCGACATCCAATGTTGAGGAGCATGCACCCTTGTTTATTTAAAGAGGTTTATATTCAGAAGAAGGAGATTGATTTATGTAGAAAAGAGAGGGACAAATCAGTCCACTCATCTATACAGTTTACTTCAGATTTTTATGTCTCTTTTTAGGAGGCATTACACTAGGGAGACCCCCTAATGAGGAGATGAATAAAGTGTTCTCTCAACTTGTTGCAACAATGACATATTTGGCTAAGGAAGGAGCCTTGAGAGGATCTGCCACAATTCTGGGAATCTTTGATGGGTTCGAAGGAGAGATGAGAAAATTTATGAAATGGACTTTGCTAGCTTCCACTGAGTTATTTGTGCTAAAAATGAAGGATTCAAAGATCCTTGATGACATGAGCATGGTGTCAAATGGCCACTCCATAGTCTTGGGGAAGAAAATGATACTTCCACACATGAGAAATATTTTTGAATATGACAAGAGGGTATTAACACTCTTGTATGGATGGGCCAAACTATGTAAGTTTTGGAAGAAAGAGACCGTTCAAAAGGACGTTGACTTCCATGAACTTCAATCTTGTCTTGAGCAAGATTAGCTGCAAGAGAGGCAGCAAAGGTGGAGCTACAACACTCCAATAGGTGAATTTGGAATTGATCATGTCAAAGAGGATAATGATGATGTGACAGCTACTTCATTTCAGAATTCTATAGCGTTGTCATTGTTGGGAAGCCTAGATCCATATTGGGAGTCCCAAATCTTGGTAGAATATTCCAAAAACCTCTTCACATGTAAGGTTCTTGATGGGAAAATGTAATATAGGAGGTATAGAGTGGTTTATGGAGTCATTTAATTTCATTATCAGATCTATTTGACTAAAGAATCAAAGCTCAAAGATAATCTACTATATGCAGCTTATGAGATCTTGCTTTCTACTCCCACTGATTTCATTAGAACACATCATATTATCTTGAATGGATTCATGTGGGAAGGCTTTGAAGAAGAGTTATATCATCATTTTTAGAGATGCATGAACCATGAGGAGATGGGAAAGATACATGACTCTATGGAGGAGTCAATTCAACCACCTCTTTCCTCTTTTGGAAAGAGAAGAGATAGATCTAAGCACCACTACATTTGTATGTGGATAAATGTTGGTAAAGAATATGATTTTGTATCTCATGATCCATTTGATTATTACTTGTATCCTTTTACCATGTATATGTAGGCCATAGCTCCTAAGAGGAGTGTTATTCCATACAAACTTCATGGCCAACTTTCGGCCACAAAAAATTCTGAATATGGCCACTCCCTTGAAGGACAAAGGGAGATTTTGTTTCGTGATGGGTGCATTCCTAAGGCACCCAATATATCTCATACTTTTAGCCATGGTGAGATGACTTGCACATCAAGTAAGTTGTGGGGAAACCACTTACCATATCACTATCTGTTGCAGTTAGGAGATCTACTATGCTGGTTCTACATGTGGGACTATGATCCACCTCCATAATTGCATTTGATTGTTTATGTATTAATGGTTTTGATCCCACATGATGATGATGCTCCTATCTTTGCTGGGAACATGATTGGATGGATGACACATTGGTTTTATGTGTCAATTCGGAATGAAACTTCCCACATTTATTCATGCTTCAAGGGGAGGATGGGACATTATATGGCTACTACATTATATCACTTGTTTCCTTATGCAAGGGGCCATATGTTTGACTTATGTCTTTGGGAGAAGCCTCTCACATGGGAGGATTTTTGGCAACACATGTGTTGCTTGAATCATATTCAGCCACCACCTATTATCCTCTACTATATTCAAGATTTGGAGAAGTTTATGGCAGCAAAAAGGTGGTTGGATGGCCACTTATTTTATCATGTTTTGGGGCAGCAAGAAAAATGACAGCATTGGTCTCAATGGAGGGAGTATAGTCACCATCCAATATGTCATATGACACTTAGTCCATGGTTCTTTTGGAGCACATAGGGCGATGATAATTTATTCACTATGTTATCACAAAATTAGACCTGATAGCCTGCTAATCAAATCAATCTCATGTAACTGTTTCAAACCAATCTTTCGATTGAGGCTTAGCCTCCTCAACCTGAGAGGGCTCTCTCAAGGGTTAATGATTTTTGATAAAAATATAGATGGCTAACTCTATGTGGGGTAATAAGCAGATGAATGATAGATATTGGTTGTAAATCAAATCAGCAAGTGTGCATTGGGCTTATGGAGTCAAAATAGTTTCAGTAAAACCAATCAATATACTTAGCATGGAAATTGAGGCATATCAGAGTTCTAGTTAAGAGATACAGATGTGAAACTGTAAAACACACAGTCAGTTTTCCTATATAGGAATTAAAAGCATCATAGATGAATTTTGAATAACATAGACAAACACCACTAAAATAGGATAGTAAAAAGAAGCAAAGTAGAACAAAAACGCACTAGAAATATTTCTGAATCTCAAGTTGGATAAGTAGAAATCTCTGTATTAAGCTGAAAACCAGTCACTTAAAATAAACACAATCTATTGCTAAAAATGTCCAACCCATGCATATTCGACTTCTTGATCTTTTATATATCTTTTACAACATAATATAACCTTATCTACAGCTAGATACATTGAACTCCTGACTCTTGACACCTTGCCTAACCATATGACATGGTATTTATTACAAAAAGATAGTTGTTAATCTAATAAACAGTCCTATTACAAATAGATTCAAACTCCTTATCTCTACTCATAAAAACCTTATCTAAACTAAATTACATTATTTTCCAAGTGTATTCACATATGGTCAAATACAGATGATAAGCTTCAAAACTTTATGACCATAATGCTGATCTCCACTAAACTAGGAAACTGTCCCCTATTTTCTAGGCATAAGATCCTTTGTATTCTTGAGACACTCTAACAATCATGAACTCATCACTTCGAGGTTATTTTTTGTTAGAAACTGAAATGACACCTACCAAAAATCCTCCCTAAGTCCAAGCTGTCCAAAACCATCATCAAACTGTTCAAAATGAGCTAAAATAAATTGTGCTACAAAAACAACACAGTTTCGTAGCGCAGCTCCTTTAACATTTTTTCTCCAAAATTTTGATTTCTTTCCTCCATGATTATCTTCAATAACATTTATTACATCCTTCTTGTTGGAAATTTTTTCATTGATGGCAAAGGAATTGGCAAAGACAGGAGCAACACCTAAAATATCCATAAGGAAAAAGAGACAGAGAGGTAGCAGAAGCAGCAGATGAAACAGAGGAATTAGAGACAAGGTAATAGATTGAAGGACAAATTGAATATCTGGCCAAGATTTGTATATGTTAATGAAGAACTTTGGAATTGTGTTAAGTATGGTTGAGTAAATCTAGAATATATATGACCTGTGTGATCAATTTCATAATGGGCAGAGGATACCTATGGTGCCCGGAGAGGAATGAAATCATTGTTGCAGAGTTAGGGATATGTGTATTATATGTGTATTGACTAATGTAATTCTTGTGTGGAATCCCCTGAACCTCTGTGTGAATAATCTCTACAATGGAGTCGAATGATTTCCTGTGTAATTGGAAGGCTTGAATGATACTCTGTATCTGATGAGGGAGTTGATGGGAGATGGCGCAGATTAATGGAGTAGCGGAACACTTGGTGACGACTGAACACGAAGTTGGACGGAACTAGGAGTAGAAAGGAAAAACCTTAGAGTGCAACTTAATTATAATAATACATTGAAAAGGTGACAGAACCTTGTGTGGAAGAGCGGAACCATGACCAAGTGAACAGTGAAGGCGATTTATGGTTTTCATCGCACCGCCTATGCGAAGCAAGCGGTATTTCCTGGTTGAAGAGTGATTCCATAGAGTGCTCGACACACGTCCCTGTATGAATTCACAAATCCACTTTTCACTATGCACCATCGCGCGTTATAGTTCGACCCAAGACGCCCAGCGATATTTTTGAGCGTCGTTGATCTGGGAAGGGGTCATTGGATGGTCGTCATTTGTTGAAGACGCGTGAAGATTAACACAGGTACGGCGAACCATCGCACGTTAACGTTTGGCATTGGAGGTCGAGTGATATGTAAATAAGCCGTTTATCTGGAAGCTTGCTAATCTAATGATGATCGGATGCTGGACTTGCGCAAAGTTTATTGTGGTACGATGGGCGTATTGGATTGGATATTGACTATGTATGAGGGCTCGGGGTCAAAGGTTTATCGTAAGATTAATTTATTTAGAAGCTTTGGATATTTATATAAAGACCGAAGGGTTAAACTTTAGACATAAGGCTTGGGAATTCAAAAGTTGTAAATATATTTATTTGTCAATTTCTTTAAAATTGATAAATAAAAATTAAAAAGAGATCAAAATCCCCGTGGGATAAACTAAAAAGAATACTGACAAAGGAATACCATTAGCGGTTCGTGGTTTTGACTCATGGTTTTAATAAAGGCAAAACTATATAAGGAGAAGAAAAAATAGAGAAAGACATGTGCATTGTAAAGGTTGTGAATAAAAATTTCTCAAAAGAATATCTGTATGGGCGAGCTCTGTTCTTAACTGATAAATTTGAAACTACGATGCACCCATGAATATAATGATCTGACGATGATGAATCTCTGGTTTGAATGACAGACGAAATCATGAAGAACTAGTGTGAGTATACAGAAAATAAATAAATCTGGTGACCGGCAAGGTATGTTGTCTGGAAACTGGTGGATCCAGTATGAAAATTGATGAAACGTGGTCCGCAGTGGTGCTGAGGGTCGAAGCCTTCAAAGAGGGGGTTGTAGCTCCCTTCTAGTGGTAGCTGGTAAACGAGAGTAGGGGGTAGTAGCTCCCTTCCAGGAGAGGCTGGTAAACGAGAGAAGGTTGTAGCCTTCTGCAGGTGGGTGCCTGCATGTTGGTATAAGTCTGCCCTAGCATATATTGTAAGAATTTTTCTCTATAATAAATATTGAAGACTGATATTACAGCAGCGGTGGTTTTCTCCCGAATTGGGTTTCCACCTTAAATCATGGTGTTCATATGTGTTGTTTATGTTTGATGGTTTGATCTGTTATTTCTGTTCATGCTTAATGCTTATCTGATGTAATACTCTAAGTAAAGACATAATAAGATATTTGGACATACATGTTGGAAGCAGTACGGTAACATATGGTTTTAAGAGAAAGAAAAGAAAATTTGTTCAGCCCTAAATACTGATTCACCACCCCCCCCCTCTGAGTATTTTTCCCAACAATTGGTATCAGAGCAGGTCCTTCTGAAAAAGCTTAGCTGCTAGAAGGAATATCAAGCAAGATGGGCAATCAAGATGGAACAACATCTATCAGGCCGCCGCTCTTTAACAGAAACAATTTAATCTTCTAGAAAACAAGGATGAGATCCTATCTTCAGTCTCTGGGAGCAGAGGTATGGGCAATTTTTTACGGAGGATATCAATATCCAGCTACAGTACCAACAGATCCGACGAAAATAAAGAATTATGAAACAAATGCAAAGGAGTTCAATGCTCTATTGGGAAGTCTAATTGAATCAGAATTTGTCAAATTCATGCAGCTGAATACAGCTAAGGCAGTATGGGACAAAATCATTCTAAGTTATGAAGGTGATGCAAAGGTAAAAAGTGCTAAACTTCAAACTCTCAGAATTCAATATGAGAATCTAAAAATGGATAATGAGGAGAGCATTGCCAATTTCTTTTTACGTCTTGATGATATTGTAAATCGTATGAGAAATCTGGGAGAAACAATAACCAAATCTACCTTGGTTGAGAAAGTCTTAAGATCACTAACAACAAAATTTGAGTCAAAAGTTTCTGCTCTTGAAGAAAAGCAGGATCTTCAAAATCTTACTTTGGTGCAACTTCATGGCATACTAACTGCATATGAAATGAGAAGAGGAGGACCATATGAAGTCAAAGAATTAGTCTTTATAACTTATACATAAAAGGGGATCTAGTACAAAAAATAGAAGGATCAAGATATATCTCGTAAGAAGATGAGATAAACTTTGTAAAGAAACTTCAACTTGGCACAGGATTTTGTCAAAGGTAAGCTTCCTTTCAAATGTTTTGATTGTGGAAGAGTTGGTCATTATGTCAGCTAAGTGTCCTTATAAAAAACACATAAAAAGGAAGGCAAGAAGAATAAGAACTGCTTTTTTAGCACTAGGAACAAAGTATTTATACTCATGAAGACAGCGATGGTTATCTGATAGTGAGGAAGAATGTGAACAAGATCTTAGACTTCTCATGGCATTTGAAAAATAATCTAGAGAAGAAAAGGATACTTTTGTGGATGCTCTAGAAGACAGTGATTTTCTTGATGAAAACAATAAAATCAAAATTTGCTTAGAAGAGAGTAAAATGACCATAGAAACTCTGAAAAATCAGCTTGAAGAAAAGGAGAAACACAATGAGAAATTAGAGTGTGAAGTAGTAAGTTTAAGAAAAGAACTTGAGAAATTAAAGACTCTAAACCTTAGATTTTCTAAAGGATCTGAAACCTTAGATGAGATTATAAAGGTACAACTTTCTCCTCTTATAAAGACAGGTCTTGGATATATTAGAGAATCTTCTCAGGCTTCAACACCAAATTATCTAAAAGCAGTTACAACTGGTTTACAACATGCTGCCACTCAGCAAGGGAATCAAGAATCTTTATAGGTAAAGCATGATCATCTCAATTCAAAGAATACTAACAGGAATGTCCTTCAAAGAAATACCAATCAACAGGTAAATTCATGGAGAAGATTTTATGATCGCAGAAATTTCTTCTTCAATGGACAATGTTTCTCATGTCACAATTTTGGTCATAAAGCTATTCAATTTGTAGCATATAAAACTATTATGACAAGAGAAGCAAGAAAGAAAAGGATTGATATTGAAACAAAGAAGAATACCTATAACAACTTTTCTTCAAAAATGAAGTTGAATGTGCTTATCGCAATAACTTTGGCCATGAAGAATCTCGAATGTAGGAGAAAAGTTTAGCCAAAAGAACATGTTCCTTCAAGCTCCAAAGTATGGAAAAAGTAACAGAACTACAAAGTTGAAAATTGTGGCATAGCATTGTTTGGTAGGAGATGAAGAAAACCAATGGTACATTGATAGTGGATGCTTAAGACACATGACGATAAAACCAATCCTTTCATATAGTGCTCTCAGAAAAAGAAAAGAATGTTACATTTGGAAATGATACTCCTCAGCTCATTAAGGGAAAAGGGTCTCGTTTTTTCTAAAAGAAAAGATGAAAGCTAATGAAGTCATGTATGTGGATGGATTAAAGCATAACTTGTTAAGTGTAAGTCAAATGTGTGATCAAGGAACTTAAGTTGTCTTTAGTTCAAAATAATGTGTGGTACGTGATCTTGATACAGGTAAAGAAATTATCAAAGGGAAAATAACTCCAAACAATCTATATATATTGAAGAACTGCAAAGAACAATGTTATTTGAGTAAATCTTCAGAAATTTGGCTATGGAATAGAAGGTTGGGGCATTTGAGCTTCTCTCAAAACAACAAATCAAGCAGACTTAAATATGTTCGTGATCTTCCCAATATTACTCTACCTGAAAATATTATATGCAAATCTTTCCAATTCAGCAAGCAAGCCAGAGTACAATTTAATGCGAAGGAAGGATCATCAAGTAAGCCTCTTGAACTCATTCATACCGACATATGTGGACCTATGAGGAAAAAGTCACCACATGGTGAAGAATACTATATCTTGTTCGTTGATGATTTCTCTAGAATGTGTTGGATTGGGTCGCTTAAACACAAAGATGAAGCATTTGAGAAATTTCAGATCTTCTACAAAGCACTAGTTGAGAATGAATTAGATCTAAAATCTAAGGTCTTAGATCCTCGATCGAGGAGGATAATATGCGTCTAATGAATTGTGAACAACATGGCATAAAAGAAACGATTTCTGCATGTTGGCACTCTATTTATGAATGGGCGTTAGAAAAGATGAAACAGGCAGTTCAAAAAATGGCTGACTTCTGTTTTAGTGATTTCATATTTCAGAACTTTGACACATTTTGGGGAGAAGCAGCACATACAGCAGTAAACATTCTCAACAAGGCACATGTTCATGTAAATAGTGATAAAACTCCATATGAACTCCGGTATGGTAATCCTCCCACTATAAATCATTTTAGAATTTTTGGAAGCAAATACTTTATCAAGAACAATGATGAAAATCTTGGCAAGTTTGAACCCAGATCAGATGAAGGAATATTTCTTGGTTACTCCTCTAGGAGTAGGGCATATAAATGTTACAATAAAAGACTTCGGAATATTATTGAATGTATTGATGTTTTTATTGATGAGTCTCCTGCAGCTCCAAAAGATGAAAAGCAAACAACATATGAAGAAGATAATGACACATATCCTTCTACATCAAATAAGGATGATATAGACAGTGAACCCAATGAAGAACCCAAAGATGATTTATTGGAAAAAGCTCCATCTAGACATGTTCAAAAGAATCATCCAGAATCTCAAATTTTGGGAGAAAAGGGATCAGGTGTACAAACAAGAAGGACTCTTGTGCAGATATTCTAGCAATGGCATTTTTTCTCCCTTTATTGAACCCTCCACAGGGTGTTGATGAGCTTTGCAAGATGAATGGATTCAAACCATGAATGAAGAGCTTGATCAAATTGAAAAGAATCACACTTGGGAATTAGTACCAAGACCTCATGACAAAAATGTCATTGGAACTAAATGGATATTCAAAAACAAGTTAAATGAGAATGGGGATGTTATAAGAAATAAAGCTAGACTTTTTTGCAAGGGGTATACTCAACAAGAAGGTATAGACTTTGAAGAAACTTTTTCTCCTGTAGCCAGACTTGAAGCCATAAGAATGTTTCTTGCTTTTTCAAGCTTCCAACAAATCAAAGTTTATCAAATGGATGTTAAATCTGCTTTTCTCAATGGTGATCTAGAAGAAGAAGTTTATATAGAAAAACCAGAAGGATTCATTTTGGGAAATGATGAAAAACTTGTTTGTAGACTTAAAAAGGCTCTATATGGTCTCAAACAAGCTCCAAGGGCATGGTACTATCGTCTTGACAAATATCTTCATCAGCAAGGATTTTCAAAAGGGTCTGCTGATAGCAACTTATACACAAAAACTGAAAATGACAAACTATTGATTGTGGTTGTATATGTTGATGATATCATCTTTGGAAGTAATTAAGAGTCTATGAGTCAGAAATTTTCTTCTGATATGCAGCAAGAATTTGAAATGTCTTTACTTGGGGAACTACATTCTTTCTTGGATTGCAAGTGCAACAAGCAATAGATGGCATTTTCTTATCACAAGAAAAATACCTCAAGAAAATCCTGAAGAAGTATGGCATGGAAGATTGCAAACCTGTAAGTACACCAATGATAACCGGATGTAATCTCAGTTCTAGTGATGATTCCCCCACGGTGAATCAACCAGAATACAAATCTATGATAGGAAGTCTACTTTATCTCATTGGGACAAGACCAGACATTATGCATGCAGTTGGGATTGTTGGACGATTTCAAGCCAATCCAAAAGAGTCTCACCTTCAGGCTGTGAAAATAATATTCAAATATCTACAAGGAACTCAAGATTTTGGACTATGGTATCCAAAGAATGTTGATCTTACTCTTCATGCATACATTGATGCAGATTGGGCTGGAAGTGTTGATGATCGGAAAAGCACTAGTGGTGGTGCATTCTATATGGGGCCCCGGTTAGTATCTTGGTTCAACAAGAAGCAAAGCTCCATTGCCTTATCTATAGCAGAAGCAGAATATGTGGCTGCTGCATCATGTTGCACTCAACTTCTCTGGATGATGCAAACCCTAAAAGACTTTCAAATCAAATGTTCACCTTCTATCTCCATTATGTGTGATAATACAAGTGCTATCAGTATCTCAAAGAATCCTGTTATGCATTCCAAGACCAAGCACATTCCCATCAAATATCACTTCTTACGTGAACAAGTGCTTGAACAAAAGGTGAAATTGGAGTATGTTTCCTCCAAATAGAAAGTTGCTGATATATTTACCAAACCTCTACCCAGGGAAGCGTTCGAATATCTCAGACAGAAACTGGGAGTAGTCTCTGCCATGCAGAGGATCAGGTATACTTAAATACAGAAGATTAAATTGGTTGTGAGGTGATGTTAGGCATCTCTGAATGCACAGGCTCAGGGGGAGCATTAGTCATATGAAAAGGATGAATTGTTGGTCATATTATGTTTGAAGATGCAGCATGATCTCAGGGGGAGCATGAAATTTTCGGTTCAAAGGTTCTTGATCAAAATATTTTCCATTGATGTCAAAGGGAGAGGAAAAGCAACAAAGGGCTTCTATAAGGCCATCAGAGGAAGAGTATTGCCTTCAATGCCAAAGGGGGAGATTGTTGGAAATGTTGTCATTGATGGCAAAGGAATTGGCAAAGACAGGAGCAGCACCTAAACTATCCATAAGGAAAAAGAGATAGAGAGGTAGCAGAATTAGCAGATGAAACAGAGGAATTAGAGACAAGGTAATAGATTGAAGGAAAAATTGAATATTTCGCCAAGATTTGTATATGTTAATGAAGAACTTTGGAATTGTGTTAAGTATGGTTGAGTAAATATGGAATATATATGACCTGTGTGATCAATTTCATAATGGGAAGAGGATACCTACGGTGCCCGAAGAGGAATGAAATCATTGTTGCAGAGTTAGGGATATGTGTATTATATGTGTATTGACTGATGTAATTCTTGTGTGAAATCCCCTGAACCTCTGTGTGAATAATCTCTGTGATGGAGTCGAATGATGTCCTATGTAATTGGAAGGCTTGAATGATACTCTGTATCTGATGAGGGAGTTGATGGGAGATGGCGCAGATTAATGGAGTAGCGGAACACTTGGTGATGACGAAACGCAAAGTTGGACGGAACTAGGAGTAGAAAGGCAAAACCTTAGAGCGCAACTTAATTATAATAATACATTGAAAAGGCGACGGAACCCCGTGTGGAAGAGAAGAACCATGACCAAGTGAACAGTGAAGGCAGTTTATGGTTTTCATCGCACCGCCTATGCGGAGCAAGCGGTATTTCCTGGTTGAGGAGCAATTCCATAGAGTGCTCGACACGCGTCCCTGTATGACTTCACAAAACCACTTTTCACTGTGTGCCATCGCGTGTTATAGTTCGACCCAGGATTCCCAGTGATATCGTTGAGCACTGTTGATCTGGGAAGGGGTCATCGGACGGTCGTCATTTGTTGAAGATGCGCGAAGATTAACACAGGTACGGCAGACCATCGCACGTTAACATTTGGCATCTAAGGTCGAGCGATATGTAAATACGCCGTTAATCTAGAAGCTTGCTAATCTAATGGTGATCGGACGCTGGACTTGCGTGAAGTTTACTGTGGTACGTTGGGCATATTGGATTGGCTATTGACTATGTATGAGGGCCTGGGGTCAAAGGTTTATCGTAAGATTAATTTATTTGGAAGCGTTGGATATTTCTATAAAGACCAAAGGGTTAAACTTTAGACATAAGGCTTGGGAATTCAAAATTTGTAAATATATTTATTTGCCAATTTCTTTAAAATTGATAAATAAAAATTAAAAAGAGATCAAAAGCCCCGTGGGACAAACTAAAAATAATACTGACAGAGGAATACCATTAGAGGTTCGTGGTTTTGACTCATGGTTTTAATAAAGGAAAAACTATATAAGGAGAAGAAAAATAGAGAACGGCGTGTGCATTGTAAAGGTTGTGAATAAAAATTTCTCAAAAGAATATCTGTATGGGCGAGCTCTGTTCTTAACTGATAAATATAAAACTACGATGCACCCATGAATATAATGATCTGACGATGATGAATCTCTGGTTTGAATGACAGACGAAATCATGAAGAACTGGTGTGATTATACATAAAATAAATAAATCTGGTGACCGGCAAGGTATGTCGTATGGAAACTGTTGGATCCAGTATGAAAATTGATGAAACGTGGTCCGCAGTGGTGCTGAGGGTCGAAGCCTTCAGAGAGGGGGTTGTAGCTCCCTTCCAGTGGTAGCTGGTAAACGAGAGCAGGGGGTAGTAGCTCCCTTCCAGGAGAGGCTGGTAAATGAGAGAAGGTTGTAGCCTTTTGTAGGTGGGTGCCTGTGTGCTGGTATAAGTCTGCACCAGCATATATTGTAAGAAGTTTTCTCTATAATAAATATTGAATACTGAGATTACAGCAACAGTGGTTTTCTCCCGAATTGGGTTTCCACCTTATATCCTGGTGTTCATATGTGTTTTTTATGTTTGATGGTTTGATCTGTTATTTCTGTTCATGCTTAATGCTTATCTGATGCAATACTCTAAGTAAAGACATAATAATATATTTGGACATACATGTTGGATGCAGTACTATAACATATGGTTTTAAGAGAAATAAAAGAAAAATTGTTCAGCCCTAAATACTGATTCACCCCCCCCCCCCGCTCAGTATTTTTCCCAACACTCCCTAGAAATTTCAGGTCTTAATTCACACTTTTTCCCTTCAAAATTTTATGAGAAAGAGTGAAAAATGATGCTACAACAGTTTCGTAGCGCTTTTCACCCTTTTTACACTGTTTGCGTTATGAAGCTGCTGAGTGAGCAGTTTTGTCCAATTTTTTTCAAAATGAAAACCATAAATGTGCCAAAACTCAAAATAACACTGGTTTCATCAAATCAAAAGGTCATATGAACTGAAAAACACAGTTTTCATGAAGTTCCTTCTTAATTTTCACTTGATTTAGTTTTTGAATTTTTAATGATTGTCATTTTGCACCTTTATTCTTTAACTCATCTTGAGTCAATTTCAGCTGTTGCTCCAAGTCCTCCACTTGATCTCTAAGTCTTCTATTATTGGCTCTCAAGTCAGTATTGATTACTCTGACAAATTTAGCTTCCTTGATGGCTGGAACTGTCCATGTGAAAAACCATTCTACACTGCTTGGGGTTTCAGACCTAGAACCAGTTTGACCATACCACAGTGCCTTCATTCTTTTGAATTCTTCTTTTTCAATGCTATGATTCCTAGACCTCTTTATAATCATAGCAATTTCTTGGTTTGCTAACCTCAATTTCTCCTCAAGATGTTGACACTCTGTCAGTTCTTCTTTTCCCTTCATTGTTCTGCTCGCTGCATGTTCTACTGTTGGTGATGAGAGATCAACCACTTCTTCAGGGAATTTAGTTGTTTCAATAGGTTCTTGGACTTCCTTGTTGCCTTCCTTGAGTTTATTTTCATGCCTAGTTAAATGTTTCCTTACTTGCAAGATAAAGTCTGCATTTTCACCCTCAAACTCAAGCTTCTTTGCACACTTAACCTTTTTCTGTTTGTGTTCATATAATCCAATGAAGTCAGCTTGCACAATGGGTGTCTCCTCTATGTCAATAGCATGCAGGATGTCATATAAACTTCCCTTAATTACTGGGATATCCTCTGAAAATGAAACAAATGTATTTCCTTTTGATGCCACTACTTGGCTTCTTGTCACTCTTTTGATTTCCTACTTTTTGACATCGTTTTTCTGTTTTGCCTCTTTGACACTCTTTGACCTCTATTTTGCAGGTGATGGAGTTTGTGAAATAAGAACTTGTGTCTCCTCTATCCTTTTCTCAACTTGTTTCCTTGGTTTCAGTTTTTCAAATTCCTTTGGTTTTGCAACCACGGGCTAACTAGACTCTGCTATTGGTGGTGAAGGAGTTCCTTTATTTTTAGGGTTTCTAGGCGAGGTTAGGGTTTCTAGCTCAAAACCATTGATAAAAAAAAAGGATGAACAATCCCTTCCTATCTTCTGAAGCTCATTCAAAATCAACAACTTCATCAAAGCATGATGAAACAAATATGTTTCACAACCTTTAGATTTGGCTTGTACTTTATCATCCATTTTAGCAATACTCCTATGCAGGTAAAAGTGAAAATCAAGTGAAATTTTACCTGTGAAATGAAGAAGCAGCTTGAAATGATATGTGTAGACCTTATGATACCTGCCTTCACATGTAAAATATCTCTAGATGTTGAGCAACAACTTTGCATAAGTGTCTTTGATGCATCCTCTAGGGATTGCATTATTGAGGTCCATATCTACACACTAAGGTTTCATGAATTCCTTGCATGGCTCCATATCAAATTTGAAACCTTTAAACCAAGTTTCTTGGCCCCTTGGTATCTTTGTCACAACAACAATAGTCTCTGGTGAAATTGGCACATTTAGCATTCCAACCTTGGTAGTTGTTCCATTGAAGTGCAAGGCAAATGATTTGGAAACCTGTGTGTGGCAACCCTGCAGATTTTCACAAAACCGAAGACAATCTACTCTACTAAATGCCTCCATGACTGTTGGGTCTTCAACAATGGCCTTCATATTTTCAGGCTCATATCTTAAGCAATGTCCCCCTCTGTGGACTTTATTTTCCTCTGCCATGCTTCTCAGAAAAACCTGTCAACTTCACTTGAATATATGAAGTAGCCTCGCTTGAATATATGAAACGACCTCGTTTGATTAGGATATATCTACCTCGCTTGAGTATATGAAACAACCTCGCTTGATTAGGATGAAGATTAATTTTGTATGGAACAGCCACACGTTTGGCTTGACTACTTCAAAGTTTAGACACTCATATGGAGGCAAACGAAACAAGAATGACTAAATTAGGCAAGATTTTGAATTTTAAATGTCATCTCATAACTGAATGATGCCTCATTCATACCCTATCATGACAATGATGACTGAAATATGGGTAAGTACATTGAATCTCATCACTAACTTACTCATCATACCACTAACCTATCATTTCCCAACGGATTCTGACAAATTTCAGCTCAATTGACAAGACGGTTAAGAAACTGCACTTTCGTAGCGCTGGTAGTTTATTTTTCCCAGTTTGCGCTATGAAACTATTAGTGCTTTCGTAGCGCAAAACAAATTTTTTGAACTAGTGGCGCTATGAAAATATGGATTCTTGGCTAATTGCAGAATTTTGACCTGAAAATTTATGGAATGACTCCTACATGGAAATTATGGATATTTGACAATGAATGGACCTTTAAAAGACTTTATTTGAACTCAATGATGACCTTTGAACTTGTAAAAATATAACCTACTCTTAACCAAATTCTAATTTGACTTCTAAACCTAATTTGAACCATGACCAAAAACAAACATGACACACTGATGTTTTGAAAATTTTTGGGTGATTAAAGTGGCTCCACTTGGGATAGTGTGCCCCTGTGGTACACTAAGAACCAGTGGTTCCAGTGCTGCTATCCATTTTCTTGATCAAAATAGAAAAACTTTGAAATTGCTAAGCTTCCTCCTTAAGATCTAATGGCCTTCACCTTGGGCTCAAGCTTGCTAAATTAGCTTGTCATTACTAGCAAAAAAAATTAAAAGAAACCCTCATATCATGGAATATGTACAATGACATGAATGATCAATCATATTTCAGGAAGAGTAATGCTTTAAAAACATGCCATTAATAGGTCCTCTAGCATATGATTTTCCATCCATCTCCTGCAATATGTAAGTATTGTTCCCATGGAAAGAAACTATCTTGAAAGGACCTTTCCACAAGTTCTCGAGCTTATAATGTTTGCTTTTCTCTTTAATTCTAGCTACCCATTTTAGCACTTCATCCTGAATTTGAAAAATTTCCTCCTTGATCTTATTATCAAATGTCCTCTTGATTCTATTTTGAGATTGTTGATTTCTATTATAAACTTCATTTCTCTTCTCTTGCAAAGCTATTAGCTGATTGATTCTCCTCTGGACTGCATTTGGTTCCTCTTCTAACCGTTGAATCAGCTTCATGACAGGTACCCCTAGAGATGTAGGAAAAATAGCCTCAGCCCCATATACCAATTCATATGGTGATGTTCCAATTGACCTTTTTGTGCATATCCTATCAGCCCATAAGGCATACTTCAGCTTCAAATGCCAAGCCTTCTTATTCTCCTGCAACACCTTTTTAATAATCCTCACAATACTCTTGTTAGTGTATAAATTATATAACTAATGCGTTATACATCCAAGATTCTCTTGATCACACACTATTTGACTTCATGCATAATACATAATCTCTTATACTATTGATCATTACTTGCGGAAATTAAATCAATTGCATGCACACATTGAAACCATAAAAATTCACACATATGAGCACAGTGTTTTAACGGGAAATCCTGAAGCTAAAAACCCCAACTATTTGTATATAATATATTTCATAGAGATAATGTAACAATCCTCATACAAATCTGATCATATCAAGCTCTCAGTACAATACAATCGCTACACACTAATCAGACCTGATCTAGTAAATCCATGCACCGATCTTTTCCACCTCCTAGCCTGCCTCTATTGCGCAATCCCTACTGAATATTGGCTCTGAATGAACTTTAATTGGTCTAGCCTTACTCACAAAATCCTCATTGGCATCTCCAATCACTGTGTATTGCAAATCATGCAACACTATAGTCACAACTGATAGTCAACCTGCTCTTTCACCTACCTCACACAGTCTCCCATTGTTGTCGAATTGCAGCATGGTTAACGTGTACATGCTTGTGATTAATGGGGTTAACTATTGGTGAATTAATTATTAATTAATTCACACCACTCTCCTCAAATCATCGTGATTGGAGTAACTGAATGCAACCAAACTCAAGCTATTTGGCGAGTTAAGCGAGACACAACTCACAGCTTCACCTCAATAACTCCACCAAACTCTATCACATGAGTTCTAACTAAAGTCTCCATGAAATAGCTCCACTTAACCCTCAGGAATAGTGTAATTCCTTCTGTCACCTCCTGTTCCACATCTGTGCACTTAACTGAAGTGCTCTAAGAGAATAAGATAATGTTTATAGTCCAAATATTATTAAGAGCTAATAATATTCGACATATCTATTTTTAGACTAGCAATATAAAAATAGATTCCGCCGAGTATGTCTAAAAATAGAAGTCCATCTATTTTTCCAAATTGACCAACCATCCACAAATAGCATCCTACAACTCATAGAATATGATCGACATGTCTAAAAATAGACTTGCGCCAAAAATAGCCTGCGGGCCCACTTAGTGAAGGAGACTCTTTTCAATAAGCTCATCATCTTGTTGCAATCTCAACACTCCCTCTCAACAAGATAGGGATTATCTGCAACCCCAATCCTGCCTCTATGATATTCGAATTTGCTCTTGGTGAGTGCCTTTGTCAAGATATCAACATCCTGATCCTCCATAGGAATGTAAGAAAGTAACATGATCTTCCGCTGCACACAATCTCTGATATGATGATACCAGATGTCAATGTGTTTAGATTTATCATGAAATACTGGATTAACCGAGAGTTTGATGCAACTCTAATTATCACAATATATCACAGTAGGATCTAAGTGTGAACCGAACAACCCGACTAGGATCTTCCTCATCCATATAGCCTGTATGCGGCCAAACTTTCGCATGTGCTGAAAGCCTCAGCTGAGCCGGTACCAGGATCTGCACTTCCTGCGCGCAGAGCGCCATGACCGATACTGAAAATCCCTCCAGATGTGATCTTTCTATCCGTTGGGCTCCTTGCCCAATCTGTATCTGTGAAGCCATGCAGCCTCACCTCATCCGACTATCTATACCATAATCCATATCTCGATGTGCCTATGAGATATCGCAATACATGCTTCCCCGCCTTCCAAAAGAGCTTAGTAGGCTTAACCATAGCTTGTGAAAGCTGGTTAATAGCATAGCATATTTCCAGTCGTGTATTGACTAGATACATGAGCGAACCAACCAACTATCTGTAAACAATGGCATCCATTACCTCTGCCGATGTAGCATCCTCTTTCCTCCAACCACCAAGAAGAGGAGTGTCGATAGGCTTGCAGCATTGCATGTTGAAATTCTCCAGTATCTCCCGGGAATACTGGCCTTGAGACACAAACAATCCATCACTGCACTGCCAAATTTCCAATCCCAGGAAATAATGAAGGAGGCCCAGGTCCTTCATTCCAAACTCTTTTGCAAGATCAGCCTTGCATGAGAGTATCAACTGTTCATCACCCATAAAAATCAAATCATCTACATAAAGTATAATGATCAGCAAATTAACCTCCACCACAATCTGGTATAGGTTCGGATCCGCCTCACTCTTAGTGAATCCAAGACCAGTGAAATAACTGTCTATCCGTGTGTACCAAGCACGAGGTGCTTGTTTCAACCCATACAACGCTCTTTTGAGCCTGAACACATGCAACTCACTGCTGAATATCTCAAAACCTTCGGGATGCTCTATGTACACCTCCTCCTCAATGACTCCGGTGAGGAATGCAATCTTCACATCCATCTGATGAATGTGCCATCCCATCTGCACTGAGAGAGATAGGATGCTTCGTATGGAATAATACCTTGCGATAGGTGAAAAGGTTTCCTCATAGTCGATCCCCTCAATCTGTGAGAAGCCCCAGGAAACAAATATTTCCTTGTACTTCTCGACGCTCCCATCAGTAGCTTGCTTCACTTTGTAGATCCATGTCGAACCTACCACTGATTTCCCTTCTAGCCTTGGGACAATATCCCATGCACTGTTTCTAACAATCGAATCATACTCTTCCACCATGGCATCTACCCATGTAGGGTCCTCCACAGCTTCCTCGAAAGAGGACGAATCTGTCATGATACACTTTCTCATTAGAGCCATGTATCCAGTATATCGGTCAGGTGACTGTCTCTATATGCACTGTGATGTAGGTGCTCCTACAATCTTCTATGCATCAAGATTCAGTCGCTCAACTTCTGTAGTGTGCTTCCGCCCTCTGATGGCTGGCGCTGCATGAGTGGTTTCTTCCACTCCATTAACCTCCTCTTGTGGCTAATCCACATCCTGAGGCTCATCCTTATGAACTAATAGCTCCTCATCTGCATGCAAGTGTGGCTCCCTCTCAAGCGAACACTTCATGGCTTTCTCCTCATGAAATTTGATATCCCATCGGACAAGAGTCTTTCGATTGTCTGGAAAATATACACGATAGTTGTGGGGTGTTTCTATGTACCCCACAAATATCCCAACCTCTGCGGTCGGCTCCAGCTTCTTCCTGGCATCCTTCATCACATGAATGTAAACAAGTGAGCCAAAAATATTCAAATGAGAAATATCAAGCTTCTTACTAGAAAACGCCTCTTCGGGTGTACTCATGCCAAGTACTCTGTGAGGACAATGATTTTGCACATAAACTGCAGTATTGCATGCTTCAGCCCACAAGTGTATGAGAAGGCCCTGATCATGCAACATTGCCTGTGTAACGCCCACGATCGTTCTATTCTTTCGCTCAGCGACCCCATTCTGTTGTGGGTTATGAGGCGCTACGAGCTCTCTTCGAATTCCTTCTATGCTGCAAAAGTCTTTGAATTCGCCAGAGATGAATTCACCACCATTATCGCTCCTAAGAGCCTTCACGTGCTTCCCCGATTCTTTCTCCACCAGTTCCCTAAACTCACAGAACTTAGAGAATGTCTCGCTCTTCTTCTGCATGAAGAAGATCTAGCACTTATGAGAAAAATCATCAACAAATATCAAATAATACCTGTGCTTTGTTGTCGAAGCTACTGAGAAAGGTCCACACACGTCTGTGTGAATTCTCTCAACGATTTTCGTGGCATGACTATCCTTCTCACGCAAGGTGGCTTTCACAAATTTTCCCAAAGTACATCCCTTGCACTGATCTAACTGTGCAAGTGTACCTTTCAGAAGCCCAATAGAAATCTGCTGCAAAATTTTCAAAGCACCATGGTGAAGATGGCACAATCTCCTATGCCATAGCTCGCCCTCATCCCGGCTCACCACTCCTTCTGCCTTGCCTGCCATTTTTGCGCAACCATCTACCTGCAACTGATAAAGGTTCTTAATTCAAACCCCTATCTTCCGGGTTTCACTAATTTCCTTACTGCAGAGGAAAGCCTTTCCCTCGCTAAAGACAACAACATATCCCTTGTCTTCCAACATCACCTCAGAGATCAATTTCTTCTTCAATCCTGGAACATGCATGACATCCTTCAAGATGAAATGTTTGCCAGACTCCCTCTCAAAGGAAATGGTCCCGATACCAGTCGCACTGTATCTACCATCATCGCCCATCTCAATGTGCACTCCAAGATCCTTCTCATCCAGATCAGCAAACAAATATTTGTCTTCGGTCATATGGAAAGATGCACCACTGTCAAGAAACCACATTGAACCCATAATACTTGAGACCAAGCATGCGATCAACAAAAAATCCAGCTCAAACTGCGAGGCTAAGGCCTCTCTAGCTGCAGATTCAGCAGCCTGCTTATTTTTCTTCTTCTATTGACAATTAGTGGCGTAATGTCCGTGTTGGTGACAGTGAAATCACTTCACCTTGGACATGTCCTGCTTCTTGCCTTTCGCACCGGATTGAGAAATATTATTCTTTCTCTTCCCCTTCCTTTCTTTGGCAGCCAAAGTGAAATTTTTTTCATCTTCATTCTTTGATGAAAATCCATCCCTGGTACTCTGCCTTATCTCCTCCTCCACAAGATTCGACCAAAGTCGCTCCCATCCCTGCAGTTTCTCCCGACCATTGACAAAGTCCTCATAGGAATGCCAACTCTTCGGAAGCCCAAGGAGAGCCAAGCTCAACAAGTCCTCTTCATCTACAGTAACCCCCACACTTCCCATCTCATCCCTGCAGTGGAAAAACTTCGTGAGGTACTTGGGTATACTGTCGCCTTTCTCCATTTTTATTTTCCTGAGTTTATCCTTGAGCGCCAACTTCCTCTGGTCGCTCTTGCTTTGGAACAAGTCTGTCAAATCTTTCCACATCAAGAAAGGAGAAGCTTTACCATGAAGGATATAAATTATGTGATCCTTCACACCTTCCAACAAAATCCTTCAACATTTTTTTGTCTTCTTTTGCCATGCGTCAAGTGGGGCAACATCGCTAGAAGCAGGTTTTGGAATTTCTGCATCTATGAACTCCTTCAACCCATTATCCTCCAACACCACCTCCATCCTTTCCTTCCATGCAATATAATTCAATCTGCCCTCAAGTTCATACTCCAATCACAATCCATTGAAAGATATCTCAACTTCGACACCAAGAAAACACTACTGCAAATTCGAATTCCACCAGCACAAAACTCAACAGCTTCAATGATTTGCAATTGCTCCAATGATCATTATCGCTCTGATACCATGTATAAATTATATAAATAATGTTTTATACATCCAATATTATCCTGATCACACACTATTTGACTTCATGCATAATACAAAATCTCTTCTACTATTGATCATTACTTGCGGAAATTAAATCAATTACATGCACACATTGAAACCATAAAAATTCACACATATGAACACAATGTTTTAACGAGAAAGCCTGAAGCTAAAAACCCCAACTATATATATATATATATATATATATATATATATATATATATATATATATATATATATATTTATATAATATGTCATAGAGATCATGTAACAATCCTCTTCAAGTTGATCGTATCGAGCTCTACATTTCATCACAATCGCTACACACTAATGAGCTGATCTAGCAAATCCATGCCCAGATCTTTGCCACCTGCAGCCTACCTCTACTACACTAGTCTACACCTTTTAAATATTGGCTCTGAATGAACTCAAATTGGTCTAGCCTTGACTACAAAATCCTCATTGGCATCTCCAATCACTGTGTGTTGCAAATCATGCAACACTACGATCACAAGCGATAATTATTTGCTCAATCCACATCTGTCTCAACAGTCTCCACTGGAACTGTCCATGCACTGAAGTTAACTGATGTATTATTTAGTTGATTTATGAGTTAATAATTAGTGAATTAATTGATAATTAATTCACACCACTCTCACTAGTGTATCAATCAGTTAGACTAGATACAACTAGCTCAACTATGTTTAACTCAGTTAAACTGAACACAACTCCATCAACTACCTCAATAACTCCACCAAACTCTATCACATGAGTTCTAACTGAAGTATCCATGCAATAGCTCCACTTAACCTTTAGGAATAGCGTAATTCATTATGTGAGCTCCTGTGCCACATATTTGCACTTAACTGAAGTGCTCCAAGAGAATAAGATAATGTTTATAGTCCAAATATTATTAAGAGCTAATAATATTCGACATATCTATTTTTAGACTGGCAATCTAAAAATAGATTCTGCCCAATATTTCTAAAAATATAAGTCCATATATTTTTCCAACTTGACCAACCATCCACAAATAGCATCCTGCAACTCATAGAATATGATCGACATGTCTAAAAATAGACATAGTCTAAAAATAGACTTGCGCCAAAAATAGCCTGCGGGCCCACTTAGTGAAGGCGACTCTTTTCACTAAGCTCATCATCTTGTTGCAATCTCAACAGTTAGAAGATTCAACAAGACCATTCCCTTGCAGATAGTATGCAGTAGAATGCCCAAGAGTAATATGATATTGATGACATAAATTGATCAGCTTCATAGACTTAAATTCCTATGCATTATCATTTATAATCTTCATGGTGCAACCAAACCTAGACAAGATATTATTTTCTAAAAAAGAAATAATCACATAATCATTTGGTTGCCTAGTTGGGATTGCTTCAATCCATTTGGTGAAGTAATCAATTGTTGTAAGAATCCAACGATGCTGACCTGATGATGATGGATGAATATCTCCAATAAAATATAGCCCCCACTACTGAAATGGCACTTCCACATAGATAGGCATTAAAGGTAAAGGTACAATTTTCTTCTTACCCTTGAAAATCTAGCATTCATGGAAGGCATCAATCATTTTGTAGACATCCTTAAACATTGTAAGCCAATAATACCCTACTCTAACAATATTTTTCACTGAGGCCTTCCAATAATGATGACCTCCACAATCTCTTTTGTGGAACTCCTCAATTACTTTATCATCCTCCTCTTCCAGCAAACAATTTAGCGAAATTCCGTCGGTATCCTTCAAAAACAGATTTCTGTCAAAAATAAAATATCTCAAGGATTGAAGCTTTACAAACCTTACCTTAGAATTTTTTAGATCAACAGGTGCTTTATGATGTTGTAGGACAAAGACAACCTCCTTGTACCAATTTGAAGTGATGTATTTTTCTTCAATAGGAACTAGTTCTTCTTCCTCATCAGAATTTTCTGACATTTCTGCAATTAAATTTATGTCAAGATAGTCAAAGTTTGACTGTGCCATCAGCTTTACTAAGCCTTTCCCTTTGACCAATTTTGTTGGCTTAATCTCTATATAATAGTCCAGTAATTTGGAAATCCATTTTCCCCTCTTACCATCAGGGTCAGCTTGAGTGAGGATGTCTTTCACAACAGTATTAGGAACAAAATCCACAATATGAGAATGCAAAATATAAATTCTGAAATCTTTGATAGCCTTCACCAAGGCATAAGCCTGCTTCTCTAAGATATTATATTGCAGCTCAGAGTTGGCTAATGTCCTACTAAAGAAAGAAATAGGCTGCTCAATACCTTGTTATCCCTTTTGTAGCAGAACTCCAACAATAGTATTCTCTGATGCGAAAGTAAAAACCAGAAATTCCATTGAGAAATCTGGACTAATCAATACCAGTGCTTGTGTGAGTGCCCTTTTGATTTCCTCAAATGAGTGTCTTGCTTCTGTTGTCCACTTAATGTCAACTCCCTTCTTCAACATCCTTGTTATGTCCTTCACAATCTCAGCAAAATTAGGAATAAATCGCCTTACAAAATTTACCTTTCTAAGGAAAGATTGAATCTCCTTCCTGCTTCTTGGAAAATCCACCTTCTGAATTGCATTGACCCTGTTTGGATCAATCTTAATCCCATCTTTAGAAATTATGTGTCCAATTAATTTACCTAAAGCTAAATCAAAAATACTTTTGGTGGGATTTAGAGAGATGCCAAACCTTCTACACTTCAGCAGAATTATTTTTAGGTGTTTCAAGTGATCTTCCTCCCTCCTTGAGAAGACTATTATGTCATCAATATAAACAACCACCATCTTGTCCTTCTCTTCAGAAAAATCAATATCCATTTCTCTCTGAAAGGTAGTTCCTGCATTCATGAGACCAAATGACATCTTGGCATACATGAAAGTGCCCCATGGTGTAGTAAAGGTTCTTTTTTCCTGATCATCAGGATGTACAAGGATCCGATTATCACCTAAAAAACCATCAAGCATAGACATTCTCTGAGAACCAACAATATTTTGCAAAATTTGGTCCATCTTCGGGAGAGGATAATTGTCCCTCAGAGAGGCTTTATTCAGATTTCTGAAGTTAATACATATTCTGATTTCTCCACTCTTTTTCCTAACTTGAGCCAAGTTTGCAAGCCAATTTGAAAATTTGATTGGGACAATGATTTTGGCATCAAAGAGTTTCTTGACCTCCTTCTCAATCAATGGCATGAGAAGTGGATTTATCCTTCTTAACTTCTACTTAAAAGGCTTTTCATTTTCTTTTATGGGAATAGTATGATGAATAATAGTGGTGTCATATTATTTCAAATTAGCATAATTCCAAGCAAACACATCTATAAATATCTTCATCATTTCATTATACTTAAACTTCATATCAACTGAAAGAAACTTTGAAAGTTTAATCATTTTGGGCATAACTACTGTACCAAGGTTACAACTCTCAAATTCTTCATCATCAACTTGTATTTTAGGGGATTTAAAGACATCATTATGATCAAAAAGTTTTTCAAGAGGTATGAGTCCCTTTGGTATAGAATTGTTCTTTAGTTGCAAAACTTCAGATTTCCCTTTAGACTCAGCAAGCATATTTTGCTAATCTACTTGTATATTTTCAAACTCTTCATTCAGCTCAATAAAGTTCTTCACTTGTTGATCATACTCAAAAACTTGCCAATGAGTAATATTATCAGGGATAGCTAGTCTATGGCGAATCTCAACCTCATATTTTTCTGTGGAATGCATAGGAATAATGAAAATACTTGCAGAGACAGCGAGAGAATCAGCAATGGAGTTTTGTTCTCTAGTTTTGACCATGAATGATCAATCTTGAAAGTTTTCCAACGTGTCCAAAACTAAGTTCCTATATGTCCTCATCCTTATATCTTTTGTTTGATAAGCACCTTCAACCTGTTTAATGACTAACTTTGAATCTCCAAAAACATAAATGTTTTGAGCATTCATTCTTTTCAAAAATTCGAGGCCCAAAATCAAGGATTCATTCTCAGCCATGTTATTCGTGCAATCAAAGTCAAATTTATAGGAAAAGAAATTACTATCATCACTTGGACTTTTGATCCAAATCCCTGCTCTTGCTCCTTCTCTACTTGCTGATCCATTAAAATGCAAAGATCACCAACCTTCTTCCTCCTTATCACTGACTTGCTTATCTTCTATTCCCTGATTTTCAGACTCCTGAATTTCAAAACTCTAATTTTCCTCTCTCCTTTCCTCTTTTGCTTCATTAGTCAACTCATTGAAAACAATAGCAGAACCAAGTTCAGTATCAAGATCATAAATTGGAAAATTTTGGGGTTTGTCTTTACTACTCACCATGTAAGCCATTCTTTTCTCTCGATATAGTCTTCTTTGTTCACCAAAAACAGGAATGGTAGCATAAGTAAGGTCCATCTGCATTTTACCTTTTATTTTCGCTGCCCATGACCTTGAAAATAGCATACCAAACTTTAGTGGAATGTCTCCTACCATGATGTCCATGACCACAGTTTTAGTAGGAATTTGTGTTAGACCAACAACAACATCCTTGATTAAACCAATGCATTGAACTCTTTTTGAATCAAAAGAAAAAAACTCTTTATATGGCCTAGTTACTTCTAACCCCATTCTTTCCATGATTAATTTGGGCATAAGATTGTGGGAGGCCCCTGAATCCAACATAGCATTATGCAATGTCATGTCATGAATGATAAGGCTCACATAAAAAGGAGGCACCTCCTCATTTTGTTCATCCTCTAGTATCGGACCCAAGTATATGGTTGGATGATCTTATAATACATTAAAAATATCAGCAGCTCTTGGTTGTGAATTCAACATTTTGAAAATCCTGCTTCTATATTCATTTACCTTGAGAATCTCAGCAAAAGGGACTAATATTTTAATCTTATAAATTTCATTCTCAAGGCTCAAGACACAAACATATTTTTCAGTTTCTTTGATAGGAGGAAAAACTGGTGTATCTTTCTTACCTTCAACAACCTTAGGAGCATCTTTCCTGCCATCAGCAACCTTAAGAGCATCTTTCTTGGGCTGTGTTTTTTTTGCAATGATAGGCACATTTCTATTTCTAAGATTGTGTTGTTTTTTCATCTCAAAAATTTCATGTTGATACCCCTTTAGATAGTCTGATGTTTCCTCTCCATGATTACTTTGGTCTGATTGATCATGTTCCTCTTTTTTCAAGAAAATTATAGAAATTTCCTCATCAAAATATTGAATAGACTCTTCAGGAATTTCAGGATCATATTCTTCATCAATTAAGTTCTGTTGGAAAGGAGGTCTCACTGGACGATCAGGCTACTGATTTCCGTTTTCCTTTGGCCTTTGCTGATTCTAAGGTCTCCTGAATTGAGGCTTTCTAAATTGAGTTTCATGTTGTGTAGGAGGAGCAGAGGTATTCCCAAGGGCCAACCTATCCATCAACTTTTCCATTGTTTTCATCATTGAATCTAGCTTATCCTGAGAGGTAGAGGAAGAAGGCTTCTCTTCTTCTTTCAACTGAGTCTTGCCCATTTTTGACTTTTTAGCTGCTATCAAATTTACCTCCACCTTCACTGCATCATTTTTCATTTCAGTGAGTGAAGGGGATTCTCTTTCTCTCAGCAATATAGAAAACTCATAATCAAAAGATTCAAGATATCTCATCTGAGCTGAGGCTTGTGGTGGTTTCAAATGGGCAGGAATAGAGTCATACACCTTATTAAATATTTTTGAAAAGTTTTGGATAGATTCATCAGCAAATATTTTTCGAGTGCTCTACTCGGTGAGGGCTTGTACTGGATTAGTTCTATTTCCCCATTTCCTCAGAAAATTATCTTCAATCTCATTCCAATTATGAATACTTCCAGGAGTAAGGGCTTTATACCATTTCCTAACTTCACCAGTAAAGCTCTGAGAAAACAACCTCAACTTAAAATATTCATCATCAACCTCCTCCCTGTCTATAATATCATTAAATTGGTCCACATGTTCTTCTGTTTTAATGTCTTCACCACTTCCCCAAGTTTTGATTCTAGCAGCATATTTTCTAGGGAGGTCATATAAGATAGCTAGAAGAACAAGAGGGGCATATCTAGCAGGTGAAACAGGTGGATTTCCAGCCATGGTTAAAGTGACTGTAGTAGTTTTAGGGATGGCAGAAATAGAGGATGAAAAACTGCTATGAGGAGGGTTGTTTAGTCTTTGCGGTCCACTAACAATTGAACTCCAATTTGGAAGAGGTAAACCAGCTTTAATTTTCCACAATACTTCAAAAGGGTCAAGCTCTTTGAATTTATCTAAAGACTCTTTTTCCAACAACAACTCAGAAGTAACAGCTTCCCAAAACTCTTCTTTGTCTTCCTATGTTACTAGAGCTGAGGTATCAATATCTCTCTTATGCAAGTCTAAGATAATTTCAATTACCTCTTTTTCACTTTCTGATCTAAACAAAACCTCCTGAATTTTTTTATCAACTCTTTTATCTTCAGGACTTCTTAAAATTTTAGAGGACAAGGATTTCGAATGTGATGGAGTACCTAATATTTTAGAAATGCCTTTACTGCCTCTGGTAATGGTGTTTGGATTGTCCATGATGGTAGGTGGATCTGGGTCAGGATTACTCCTCGTGTATCTCCTTCTCAAATCCACCTTTGATCATTTAAATTTTGAATGGAGTCACCAAGGTAGATGCAACCTCGAAAAACATTCTGAGCTCCTGCGACCCTCAGAAGTTTAGCTTTAAAATCTCAAGAAAAATATAATCTTCAGGCTCTCAGCAGACGCACAAAAATTTTATCACAAAATTAGACTTGATAGGTTGCTAATCAAATCAATCTCATGTAACTATTTCAAACCAATCTTTAGATTGAGGCTTAGCCTCCTCAACCTAAGAGGGTTCTCTCAAGGGTTAATGATTTTTGATAAAAATATAGATGGCTAAATCTATGTGGGGTAGTAAGCAAATGAATGATAGATATTGGTTGTAAATCAAATTAGCAAGTGTGCATTGGGCTTATGGAGTCAAAATAGTTTCATTAAAACCAATCAATATACTTAGCATGGAAATTGAGGCATATCAGAGTTCTAGTTAAAAGATACACATGTGAAACTATAAAACACACGGTCAGTTTGCCTATATATGAATTCAAAGCATCATAGATGAATTTTGAGTAACATAGACAAACAACACTGCAGTAGGATAGTAAAGTATAACAAAAACACACTACAAATATTTCTGAATCTTAAGTTGGCTAAGTAGAAATCTCTGTATTAAGCTGAAAACCAATCATTAACAATAAACACAGTCTCTTGCTAAAAATTTCCAACCCATGCATATTAGACTTTTTGATCTTTTGTATATCATTTAAAACATAAGATAACCTTATCTATGGCTAGATACATCAAACTCCTGACTCTTGACACCTTGCCTAACCATATGACATGGTACTTATTACAAAAAGATAGTTGTTAATCTAATAAATAGTCCTATTACAAATTGGATACAAACTCCTTATCTCTACTCATAACAACCTTATCTAAGCTAAATTACATTATTTTCCAAGTGTATTCACATATGGTCGAATCCAGATGATAAGCTTCAGAACTTTATGACCATAATGCTGATCTCCACTAAACTAGGAAACTGTCCCCTGTTTTCTAGGCATAGGATCCTTTGTATTCTTGAGACACTCTGACCACCATGAACTCATCACTTCGAGGTTATTTTCTGTTAGAAACTGAAATAACACCTGCCTAAAATCCTCCCTAAGTACAAGCTATCCAAAACCATCATCAAACTGTTCAAAATGAGCTGAAATAAAATGTGCTACGAAAACAACACAGTTTCGTAGCGCTTTTCGTAGCACAGCTCCTTTAACCTTTTTTCTCCAAAATTTTGATTTATTTCCTCCATGATCATCTTCAATAAAATTTATTACATCCTCCCCAAAAATTTCAGGTCATAATTCACACTTTTCCCTTCAAAAATTTATGAGAAAGAGTGAAAAAAAGCTGCTACAACAGTTTTGTAGTGGGGTTCACTCTTTTTACACTGTTTGCACTACAAAACTGCTGAGTGAGCAGTTTTGTCCAATTTTTTTCTAAATGAAAACCATAAATGTGCCAAAACTCAAAATAACACTAGTTTCTTCAAATCAAAAATTCATATGAACTGAAAAACATAGTTTTCATGAGGTTCCTTCTTAATTTTCACTTGATTTAGTTTTTGACTTTTTAATGATTGTCATTCTACACCTTTGTTCTTTAACTAATATTGAGTCAATTTCAGATACTTCTCCATGTCCTCCACTTGATCTCTAAGTATTCTATTACTGTCTCTCAAGTGATTATTGATTACTCTAACAAATTTATCTTCCTTCATGGCTGGACCTGTCCATGTGAAAAACTGTTCTGCACTTCTTGGGGTTTCAGACCTAGAACCAGTTTGACCTTCCCACAGTGGCTTCATTCTTTTGAATTTTTCTTTTTAAATACTATGCTTCCTAGCCCTCTTTCTCATCATATCAATTTATTGGTTTGCTAACCTCAATTTCTCCTCAAGATGTTGACACTTTGTCATTTCTTCTTTTCCCTTCATTGTTCTGCTGGTTTCATGTTCTATTGTTGGTGATGAGAGATCAACCAATTCTTTAGGGACTTTAGCTATTTCAATAGGTTCTTGGAGATCTTTGCTACCTTCCTTGAGTTTTTTAGCATGCCTAGTTAAAGGTTTCCTTGCTTGAAAGATAAAGGTTGCATTTTCACCCTCAAACTCAAGCTTCTTTGCAGACTAAACCTTTTTTTGTTTGTGTTCATCTACTCTAATGTAGTTAACTTGCACAATGGGTGTCTCCTCTATGTCAATAGCATGCAGGATGTCATCTAAATTTCCCTTAATTACTAAGCTATCCTCTGAAAATGAAACAACTATATTTTCTTTTGATGCCACTGCTTGGCTTCTTGTCACTCTTTTGATTTTCTGCTTGTTGACATCCTTTTTCTGTTTCACCTCTTTGACACTCTTTGACCTCTATTTTGCAAGTGATGGAGTTTTTGAAATAAGCACTTGCGTCTGCTCTATCATTTTCTCAACTTGTTTCCTTGGTTTCAGTTTTTCAACCACAGGCTGACTAGACTTTGCTACTGGTGGTGAAGGAGTTCCTTTAGTTTTAGGGTTTCTAGTTGCGGTTCCAGCTCAAAACCATTCATAAAAAAAAAGGATGAACAATCCCTTCCAATTTTCTGAAGCTCATTCAAAATCAACAACTTCATCAAAGCATGATGAAACAAAGATGTTTCACAACCTTAAGATTTGGCTTGTACTTTATCATCCATTTTAGCAAGACTCCTATGCAGGTAAAAGGGAAAATCAAGTGAAATTTTACCTGTGAAATGTAGAAGTAGCTTGAAATGATATTTGTAGACCTTATGATACCTACCTTCACATGTAAAATATCTCTGGATGTTGAGCAACAACTTTGCATAAGTATCTTTGATGCAGCCTCTAGGGATTGCATTATTGAGGTCCATATCTGCATACTCAGGTTTCATGAATTCCTTGCATGGCTCCATATCAAATTTGAAGCCTTTAAACCAATTTTCTTGGCCCCTTGGCATCTATGTCACAGCAACAATAGTCTCTGGTAAAATTGGCACATTTAGTATTCCAATATTGGTAGTTGTTCCATTGAAGTGCAAGGAAAATTCTTTGGAAACCTATGTGTGGCAACCCTGTAGCTTTTCACAAAATTGAAGACAAGATAATCTAGTGAATGGCTCCATCACTGCTAGGTCTTTAAGAATGGCATACATATTTTTAGGCTCATATCTTAAGCAATGTTCCCCTATGTGAACTTTATTTTCCTCTGCCATGCTTCTCTGAAAAACCTGTCAACTTCACTTGAATATATGAAATAGCCTCGCTTGAATATATGAAACAACCTCTCTTGATTAGGATATATCTACCTCGATTGAGTATATGAAACAACCTCGCTTGATTACGATGATGATAACCTTTGTATGGAACGACCATAGGTTTGGCTTGGATACTTTAGAGTTTAGACACTCGTATGTAGGCAAATGAAATGAGAATGACTAAATTAGGCAAGATTTTGAATTTGAAATGCCATCTCATAACTGAATGATGCCTCTTTCATACCCCATCATGACAATGATGACTACAAGATGGGTAAGTACATTGAATCTCATCACGAACTTAATCATCATACCACTAACCTACCATTTCCCAATGGATTCTGACAAATTTCAGCTCAATTGACAAGATTGTTAAGAAACCGCACTTTCGTAGCGTCAGCAATGTATTTTTCCCAGTTTGCGCTATGAAGCTATTAGCACTTTCATAGTGAAAATCAACTTTTTTGAACTAGCGGCGCTACGAAAACGTGGATTCTTGGCTAATTCCAGAATTTTGACCTGAAACTTTATGGAATGACTCCTAAATGGAAATTATGGATATTTGACAATGAATGGACATTTAAAAGACTTTATTTGAACTCAATGATGACCTTTGAACTTGTAAAAATCTAACCTACTCTTAACCAAATCCTAATTTGACTTCTAAACATAATTTGAACCATGACCAAAAACAAACATGACACACTGATGTTTTGAAATTTTTTGGGTGATAACACACTATATGCATGGAGGATTGGGCAAGAAGACTCCCTAGAACCAATGAGGGGAATCATGAGGTTCCAAGTATATTTTGGCTTCATGAGGATGATATTGTTGCAGCCTAGGATCAGCAGCTCCAATATTATCATAAATGGAGGGAGAGGCAGCGTAATTTGAACAATATTACCTCTCATTTTCAGCCATGCAGCCCCTACACATTGCATAAGGAGGGGATTGGTGATTGTTTCTATGAGCTACAAAGGATGGCTCACTTTGTTTGGATGATAGCATGGAGATTGGAGTTTCTTATTGGGGTTGAAGCAACTAACATTTATCATCTCACATACCTTAAGGAGACCAATGGACAACAGATAACTCTTTCTATATATCTCCCACTTCTTCATGATGACAGCTATTTGGTTTATTCACCAAAGGCAAACTTGTATTCTTGGGAGGAAACATATCCATTGGAGATTTTGCAATTTCCTTGTAGTTCTTGAGGACAAGCAACATTTTGGAGGGGAGGACTGTAATATTCCTACATTAGCCTATAACTAATGGGAATATTAAAAAAAAAATTGTTACATTGATAGGTGAATAAGTGGGTGGGGAGACCCATAAGACTCTTTATTTTGAATAAAAACACTTCTCATGTGAAAGTGTATCATATTTTCAGCTAAATAAAGCACCCTAAGGTGTGAATAGGGGCTAAAACATATTTGTTTGGTCAACCTTGAACAAATATACAACGTTGTTATGGAGGAGTGGCCATCCATGAGGCATAGTGCAGTTTTAGATGGAGATGCCTTGTGTGAAAGAGGTGGTTTAGGGTTTGAAAACTATTGTCTTACAAAAGGAAGGAGATGGCAGCATTAGATGGTTGTTGATGATATGGTATTTTTCTGAGTATATGGTCTGTTTAGACATATCTAATTCTCTTGCTGTTTAGCTGAGAATAATGTTGTTTAGCATTGGGTGTTCCTAGTCAGGAGCCCCACCTCTTCCCATTGAGTAGCTCTTGGGAGAGTTTGTATTACATTGTCAAATATTTTGCTTAGGGCCAAGTTTCTTCTTTTAACTACAACACAGATCCTGTTGAGGTTTTGACTATTTTTTCAAGCTACATCAAGTGGACATTAGATCTTTCAGATCTAGTCCATTTTAGTGCGTCTTTTAAGGGGAGGAGGATTATACTTCATTGGAAGGACATTATTGAAGACATTGAGCATTATTTTCATATATTCGCATGTGGCCAACTGTATTTTGATCCCTACAGTGCAGTATAGATCCATATGTGCGTTATTTCTGTAGGTGTATTTGCAGGGTGTTTCATCTCAACAATTGGAGAGTGATTTTCTAGGCCTTGGGGATATGCCCTTCAGTTTGGAGATCTGCTGGAGGAGATTAGTTTACTTCTTATATCAGATCAGATCCAATTTTCAAATCTGAATATTTCCATAGATCTGCAGTCTTAGATCTCAGATGTACATCTTGTACTTGGTATTTTGCTTAAAACCCCAAGGGGGATTGTTAGAAGAACTTGTATAGTGTATGGATCTACTATAGATCTAAATTTTTTTCCACATACTTGCTATAGATCTGATGTGTAATATATAGTTGTTGTAGAGTTGTAATATTCCAAAATTTTAGCCTCCAAGTTAAATGGAATATTAGAGTTGTTTTATCACTAGGTAGGTGAATAAACGGGTAGGGAGGCCCATTGACCTCTTTAGATGGATCAATAACACTCCTAATGTGAAAAGTAAGAATAAGCAGCTAATTTGAGCACCCTTGAGTGTGAACAGAGATGGGATCATGTTGATTTAGTCAAATTTGACGAAGTCAACAAAGCTGTCTAGATACATTGAACTTCCTTGATGGAGAACGCAGTTTTGGTGGAGGAAAACTTGCATGAATTTGATGGCACATGTGTATGGGACCCAATGTTGAGAGGTTCAATTGCTATATATGGAGAGGATTGGAGCCTTTTTTATTCATTATTTGGATTGGATATTTTGATCTTATCTATCTAGACTTGGCTTCCTCTTGCTGTTTAGCAGGGTAGCAGTGTTGTTTAGCACCAGGTGTTCCCGAGCGGGAATCCCACCTCTTCCCTTGAGAGGGATCTTGGGAGAGTTTATCCTATATTGCTCCACATAAAGGCTTAAGTCCAAGCATAATTCTTTAGTCCCAGTGTTATTTCTATAGCAGGATATTGCTGAGTTGCAGGGTTTTGCAGTGGAGGTATCTTACACCACTTTCGGGTCTATTTCTTAGTATAGGGTGCCTTCCATCTATTGAGAAATCATCTAGGAAGATTTTTGAGCTCATTTCATATCTTGGAAGTAGGCCAAATTTTTTCTCATCTCCTACAGCGTAGTCCTTTGTAGGAATTGCGTCATTTTTCATAGAGTTGTTGCAACAGGGTTAAGACCCTTGTCTTTGAGCCAGTTTCCTAGGGAAAGGGCCAACCCTTATCCCGGAAAGCTATAGGAAGGGATTCTCATCCATATTTTGTATTATTCAGCTATATTTCTATAATTTTGCAGTAATACTGCATTTTATGACCTGAATATTCAGATCTTCTCTTTTTGTACTCATGCTTTCATGAAACCCTTGTCGGGTTACCTTTATAATGCAATAAGGAGGTCAGATCTTCATTTTCTTGGAATATTGTTCCATAAAGTTCTATATCCATGTTATTTTATCATTATAATGTAGAAAAACTCATAAGATAACGTTTTACATGCTTCAATTTTTTTCTGCATAACATAAGTCATGGAATTTGGCTATTTTTAAGCTGATATGAAGCCGGGAGGTCTGTTTAATATATAAAAAGGGACTTCTTTCTAATCTCATTTTTTATGTGATGTCCTAACATCATATTATAAGGGATCCCAGTGTTATTTCACCCAGTAAAAACACAGATATTCAGAAATAACGTTTTCATGGTCTATTTGCTGCATTTTCCCCACTTGGGAATGTGTAGAAATTTTTTTTTGCTGCTGTTTCACTGATTTGATGACTATGTGTTTTTGAACACACCATATGATTCTATTTTCTGGATCTCCAACTTAATAATATCTTAATATATTCTTATTTTTGTAGAAATTCCCTATTTTGGGATATTACAGTGGTATCGGAGCTTCAATCTTGGCTAAGCCTGTGGAACTCATCCATGCAGCTATCAAGAGAAGGAGAGATGAACAGAAATAATACTCCATTATGTGGAGGAAAAATGGAATATAGGCCTACAAAGCTTCTTCCAAAATATGTGCAGTGCATCAATGAAGATCTTAAGAAGATGAGAGGAGAGATGGAATCTCTTGAGGAGTTTGAATCTAGAGCCAGATCTAGATTGGCACATGATAGGTGTGAGCATGCAGCTACACCCTATTATAAACAGTGCAATCAAATGCCCAGTTCTTCTATGATAGAGATGAAAGAAGAGGAAATGCCCGGGAGGGAAACTCTTAGTAATTTTCTGCAAGAGTATGAGTCTCAAACTGAAAATTTTAGAGATCATATTACCTTCAAAGATTTTTGCAAGATCAGGGTGGAGAGGAGAAAGGCACATAACATGGATAGATTTTCTCTGTCTACCTTTGATGGATCCCCAACTTACTCAGCCAAAGCTTGGGTAGAGGAGTTGTCTACTTATTTGTAGCAGCACCAAGTTTCTGAAGAAGAAGCCATCAGAGTTGCAGCACTACACTTTGAAGGTAAGGCCTATGCTTGGTGGATGTTTGAGTAATTTTCATTGAAAAATGTTAATACTTCTTCTTTTGCAAAGTTCACTAAGATATTGGTGGAGAGGTTTGATAAAAATCATGATAAAATCAAACCAATGAAACTTTTTCATAAGTTGGGAGGACCTACAAACTCAAAACCACTTCAGAAACCTACTGGAGGAGATCACATCTTGCATGATACCTTGCTAGGGGAAATATCCTTGTTTCATAACCTTGGACAAGAGGGCATGAAGGTTCCTTTTGCAAAGAAGGATCCTCCTATTGAGCTGTTACCTCCTATTCATATTGAAGATGAAGAGAAGGATGGGGGTTACAACACTGTCACATTTAGAGCATATCTAGTGCCTCATGCAGAGGAAGGAGAAACACATGCTCCAATCGGAGGATTTTTTGTGTCATTTCAAGAAGTCCCCCAGGATCTCACATATGGAAGGAAAATTAAAATCAATGAGCAACATGATTGTGAGATGATGGAAAGAGAAGGTAGGGAGGGAGGACATCATCAATTGATGAGGAGCACACACCCCTATCTATTTCAAAGAGCTGCTGCAAGGAGAACGAAGACTGGTTTGCACTGTGAGGACAAGGATAAGGTTTCCAAACCATATGAAAAATCTTCTCTTACCATTGATGTCTCACTAGATGGAGGCGTTCCCTCGGGGAGGCCACCAGATCTGAAGTTGGTAAGAGAAATATTGCCATTTGATTCACCACTCTTGTATTTTGGAGAGGTGAAGAGTTTGGAGAGAGACTTTGGCATGGGGTATGTCAAAGTAGTAGGCAGCATCACGAAGAGAGCTTCATATGCTAGATCACCAACACTGTCTCTTGGGAGGATTGATCCATACTAGAGGTCTCAACTCTTGGTAGAGTACTCCAAGGATCTTGGTGCTTGCATGATTCTTGATGGCCCTGATGGAGATGATAGATATATGGTGGATGATATGGTCATATATTCTTATGGCAGATTCTTCTTTACTAAAGCTTCTAAGCTCATGGAGAAGCTGCTACATGCAACACATGAGGACTTCTTTTCCATGCATTTTGATGCATATGTTTTCTTGGCAGAGGAGTTCACTTGGGAGGGCATTCAGCATGACATATTTCAGCATATGGAGAGATGCACAACCCGGATTGTGATAGAGGGGATGTCACAACCACTTCCCTACTCTTTGGAGGTGAGGATAATTTCTAGTTGAGCCATTTCAGCTCAAGACCTCAAGTACATGATGGAGAATGTACAATTCCACTTTATGTATTTTACTTCTTTCCTTTATATGAGCAGCATATTGTATGAAGGAGGATTAATCCTTCTTGCATATAGTATAATGATGTACTTTCAGCCATTTGTAGCATTGAGATTGGCTATCTCATTGGTGGTTTGTGGTGGAAGCCACATGATTTTTGGTGTGCACCATTGACACCACTTTGTACTTTCATTTTTATATCTTTTAATATGATTGTGGCAGAAAACAAGTGGTTGGAAAAGCACTTGTTTTTTTTTTTAATTTGATGCAGGCAAGGAATGAAATGCGCTAGTTCCTTGTGTGGGACCTTGATCAACTTTCCAGTTGTCATGTGACAACTTGTTTCTATTGTTTTTTGCTTCCATGTATTGCTGATATTTCTATGTTCATGGGAAGCTTTGTTTGGAGAGTGGGATATCAGTTGAAAATGCCCATTGGGAGTATGATTCTCCCTAATTTTAATGATGCATGTTTCAAGAGAAGCAATGGGTAGCCCATGATTGCCAAATTACAACTCCCTTCTTCATGTGGGAGGAGCCATTTGGAGAACTTGATTTTTTGGAGGAGGCACTTCATGGTTTATTTGTTTGATGGGGTAGCTTGGGCCACTCTTGGAGGTCACGATATTTCAGCCCAAGATCAGCAGAAGCCCCATACTTGTCATAAATTGAGAGAGAAACTAGCTGGTTGGGAGAATCCAATCTCTCCATGCAGCCCCAACACATTGTATGAACCATGGGTTGAGGATCTTTTTGAGCTAACTAGATTGGCTCATTTCATTTGGATGATAGCATGGGTGTGGAAGTCACTCATTGGGAATAATATTTCCCATGTTCATCATCACTCCTACCTTGAGAAGGCCATTAGACAACAGGGAGATTTCCACTTACATCTTCCATCTTTCTATGATGTAAGCCATATGGTTTTTCATGCTTGGGAAGAAACATTGGAGGACAGATTTGTAGCATATCACTTTGAGTAGTGGTGGAGACTTTTGATGAGGAGGCCACAAGGAGAGGGAGGGAGGATTTTTCTCTCCTTATATAGTTGCTTGAGGACAAGCAACATTTTGGAGGGGAGGACTATAATATTCCAAAATTTTAGCCTCCAAGCTAAATGTAATATTAGAGTTTCTTTATCACTAGGTAGGTGAATAAAGGGGTAGGGAGGCCCATTAACCTCTTTAGAGGGATCAATAACACTCCTAATGTGAAAGGAGTAAGAATAAGCAACTAATTTGAGCACCCTTGAGTGTGAACAGAGATGGGATCATGTTGATTTAGTCAACTTTGACGAAGTCAACAAAGCAGTCTAGATACATTGAACTACCTTGATGGACAACACAGTTTTGGTGGAGGAAAACTTGCATGAGCTTGATGGCACATGTGGATGGGACCCAATGTGGAGAGGTTCACTTTCTATATATGGAGAGGATGGGATCCTTTGTTATGCATGCTTTGTATTTGATATTTTGATCTTGTCTGTCTAGAATTGGCTTCCTCTTGCTGTTTAGTAGGATAGCAATGTTGTTTAGCACCGGGTGTTCCTGAGTGGGAATCCCACCTCTTCCCTTCAGAGGCCTACTGAGAGAGCTTGTCCTGCATTGCTCCACATCAAGGCTTAAGGCCAACCATCACTCTTCAGTCCCAATTTTATTTCTGTAGCAGGATATTGCTGAGTTGTAAGGTGTTGCAGTGGAGGTATCTTACACCACTTCCGGATCTGTTTCTTAGTAGAGGGTGCCTTCCTTCTCTTGAGAAATCAGCTAGGAAGATTTATGAGCACATTTCATATATTAGCAGTAGTCCAAAGTGTTTTTCATCTCCTACAGCGCAGTCCCTTGCAGGAATTGCGTCATTTTTCATAGAGTTGCTGCAGCAGGGTTAAGACCCTTGTCTTTGAGCCAGTTTCCTAGGGAAAGGGCCAACCCTTCTCCTAGAAAGCTAGAGGAAGGGATTATCATCCCTATTTTGTATTATTCAGCTATATTTCTATAATTTTCTATTAATTCTGCATTTTCTGAGTTGAATATTTAGATCTGCTCTTTTTGTACTCATGCTTTCATGAAACCTTTGCCAGGTTACCTTTATAATGCAATAAGGAGGTTAGATCTTCATTTTCTTGGCATATTGTTCCATAAAGTTACAGATCCATGTTATTTTATCATTATACTACATAAAACCTCATAAAATAATGTTTTACATTCTTCAACCTTTTTCTGCATAACATAAGTCATGGGATTTAGTTATTTTTAAGTTGATATGAAGTCGAGAGGTCTGTTTAACATATCAAAAGGGATTTCTTTATAATCGTCTTTTGTATGTGAAGGCCTAACATCATATGCTAAGGGAACCCAGTGTTATTTCACCCTGTAAAAACACAGATATTCAAAAATAACGTTTTCAGGGTCTACTTGCTGCATTTTCCCCATTTGGGAATGTGTAGAAATTTATTTTTGCTATTGTTTCACTGTTTTTATGGCTATGTGTTTTTGAACACACCATATGATTATTTTTTCTGGATCTCCAACTTAATAATATCTTAATATATTCTTATTGTTGTATAAATTCCCTATTTTGGGATATTACAAGAGCCAATAAAATAACGCTATAAGGATTTTCTATCTTAATATATGGTTGCAACACCACTTTTTGAGGATTTTATTCTACTAGAGACTTCTATTTCCTATTTTACATCTTATGGGACATCTTGTGCATATATTTTGTTGATGTAAATGTAAATAAAGAGTCTTCATATTGGCCTCCTACCTTGTTTTAAATGATCTGCGTTATTTCTCTTCATATCTGTCTTGTATTTCTACATTCCCCATTTTGGAATACTACAGTTTTTCTCAATGCTTCAGCCCATATATAATTTCTTGTTGTAGCTTATGTAATCTCTAGAGTGGGAGTGTTGTGATGGCCTTTCACATGTTGCTTCACCTCGGCAAAGTCAAATTGTAGGTCTTCGACAAGTATCTATACTATCTGTGCCCCAAGTATGGGTTTTACTAATATTTCTTCTCACAACCTTTCATTTGCCTATACTGGATGTCTGGTTGTCTATGCTAGTATTTTTAGTTATGTGATGCACTCTTCAACACTTGTGATAAGTGCACCGTAGTGACCCTCTAATTTGTTCCGAGGCTCTACCATAGTTCCCTGTATCTTGTCTCCAATCTGATGCAGGTCCCCATCAATGAGGACCAATGGTGTTTTGTCCCTCGCCTTATCTAAATTTTTCTTATTTTTTGGTTTCTTGGAAGCTTCAACACCAACCTTCCTCTTTTCTGCGATGGAAGGGTCTCTCTCAGTATTTTTAGACTCCTTATTCTGCTCATCTCCTCCAAGAGGGTCTTGATGACCCTTTTCATGCTTCTCTTCTTGTTCTTCCTCTTCCTCATCCTTGTCCTTATCCTTTCCACTTGGATGCCCATGTTGTGATGTATCCTCCTCTATCAAACTATCGCCTACCTCTATCTCTAACACAATCATCCATTCTACGAGCCATTGTTGTGCTTGTGCGAATAGATCATCTTATGTTACCAAATATGGAGTAGGATTTCATCTCTTCGTCACGTCCTTGTGAGCTTGTATATAGATTCAGTGGAAGTTAGCCTTGAATTTCGTGACAGATTGATATTGTTGGTATAGGCTTGGTGACATGTGAGGGTGTTGGTTCACCAACATATGCAAATCCATGTGATATAACACAAAAAATATCTTGTTTTCCTACACTCGTGATGGTTGATTGGTATACCACAATGAGGCACACCACATGGTTTCACACACATTTGAAGCTATTGGAGGGAAATATGAATCCTCCAGCTCTATCCATTCCAACATTGCTACTGTTAAGATTAACTATGCATAATGAAATGTGGTACCTTTCTCCTAGACCTCGCAACAATTTTCAAGAAATTCTTTGCAAAGGTACTTGACCCAGTTGTGTTGAACCCAATTCATGCACTACGGAGCTAATGAAAATACTGTTGTAGGGAATTCATTGGATCAACACTTTCTCATGACATTTTTAGCTAGTATGTGTGTGGCGAAGTGAAGTCCTTGGTCATTGATTGAGATAATGTTATATCCTCGCTTCCCTTTTGTGAATCCAAATTTCTTCTTCATATTTTCAGTTGTTTCTTTGTCCTGGTCTTTGCCTACAAATTATTCTGCGAGGTTGTGTCCTTGATATGGAGTCTCATGATTCTCCATATCACCATTTCATCAAATATGGATCCTATTTCCGATCCGTAGGCATCCATCGTGCACCAACACGAGGAATTTTCTATCACATGTTGTGTTTGTTGGGCTTCTGTCGAAGTGTGGCATGTTCAACATGTTCAATATGTTCGAACTTTGGGTATTTATTCCTTTCATTGAAATCAAAGTCTGCTAATTTTCACAAGAATTTCTCCAGCGAATGACACTGACTCTAGCAACATGGGTGTAGAGGTGCCATACTTTGCATCCTTTGAATATTTACTGGTTTTGTGCTCGGTTTTATAGGTGGCATATATGATCCGAGAGGTGATGGAAATTTTGCTCTCTTCTTTTCCATTTGCACCTGATATACTTCTTCCTCGTTGTCTCTGACTTGTTCTAGTTCTTCCACAGGTCTCTTGTCCTATTTCTTCTTGGTTCTTTGTTATTTTGTTGGTTTCTTTCGTGGATATATTTGGTTTTTAGTTTGTGTTGATGTCATTGTGGGCATCTCAACTGGTGCTACAGGTGTATTAGCTACAACTTCTTCCATAATTCATTCTATACCTTTATCTTTGAATATATGAATGAAGTCTTTAGTATTCATACATCACCGTAAACTTTTACAATTTCTTCACACTTAAAAATTTTCGAGCTGTCAGCACATGTTTTCTTGAGGTGTCCTGACCTAGGTTCAGTGTTTATCGTGCAACCAAGAAACCCTCCAACTAGTGGCCCTTTCGGCAATGACCTTCTTGCGCATATCAAAGTCTCACCCGAACTAGTATGGTGGGTGCTAGAACTAGGTTTCCGCACCCCAAGGAAGAAATTAATGTGGTGGCCCTAAACAGGTTTATAACATAATGTGTTGTAGATCAGAGACAGATGTGCACCTATATAAAACAATGCATATAAAGAAGAATCACAGATCAATTTCATTGCAGATATATAATAACAGAACCAGATCTTTGAAATGTGCAATAACTTAAGTAGATTTACTCATGTATTCAACCATAAACATATACTTTTGCATAAATATTTACTTGCATAGATATAATTAAGCATAAAATAATTAAAGCAATCTTAAATAAGTAATAGTAAACAGATAATTTTGACAGATAACATAGTGCTTTTTCAAAACCACTATTTGTATTAGACTAGCAGTTCAATATAACAGACTTCCCCCTTACAATTACCCTTCTGTGCGCACAGCCAACGGAGTCCACACACAGCCAGAACTAGGTCTCTACACACACAACCAACAGGAGCCTTTCTACCCAACCCTAACTTACAAAATGTATCATAGAAGAAAAAAGTACTTAGATCCAACATCACATATATGATTACTTACTTATACTAGATCTATCTCTATTTATCTCTATCTTATCGCGTTTGTTATGTGTAATTATGAATTACTGATAAAACACATTCCATAAATGTGGTGCCCATTTAGAAAAACAGATTAAAGACTTTGCAAATACTTTTACTAGCAGTAAATAGACACAGAATAAATTAATAAACCTACTTGGAGTCCAAGTGCTTCCTATTCTCCTTTTGTCGCTCTTGCTGTAGCTCCAATTCAAGCTTGATTTCCAAAATATTTCCTGCAAGTATGAACACTAAACAGAAAATATATTGCAATATACAGATGGCTATTCATGTTCATTAGCTAAATCAATGAAACATGAAACATATACATTAGATAAGAATCCATAATATGAAATACATAAGCTTATACAGATACATATGTGTAATGTTCCCAAATTTTAGCCTCAAGCTAAAATGAACATTATAGTTAACATTCTCACTAGGTAGATGAATAAAATGGGTAGGGAAGCCCATTAACCTATTTATAAGGGAAAATAACATTCCTCGTGTAAAAAGGGGCAGAACAACCAGCTGGATTGAGCACCTATAGGTGTGAACAGGATTGGATCATGTTGATTCAGTCATATTTGACCAAGTCCACATGCACTGTCTAGATACATTGTATCTCCATGATGGACTGCGAAATTTTAATGGAGGAAAAATTGCATGGGCTAGGTGGCACATATGGATGGGACCCATTGTGGAGAGGAGCACTTGCTATATATGGAGAGGAGGGAAGCCATTTTTTTTCATGCTTGGATTATTATTTTCTTTGGTCTGTTTAGACTTTGCTTCCTCTTCCTGTTTAGCAGGGTTGCAGTGCTGTTTAGCACAAGGGTGTTCTTGGTCGGGAATCCCTGACTCATCTTCAGGGAAGTAGAGGTTCTTTGGGCTACATTTTCTCATTCCAGAATTTTTTCCAAGCTACCTCCTTCAGCTACAACGCAGTTTCTGTTTAGAGCTGGGTTGTGTTGCAGGGTACAGTAAAGGAGGATCTCTTTGAGTCATTTTTGGGCTTGTTTTTAGTGGAGAGCTTGTCTATCCATTGTAGGATCATCAAGGAGGACTCCCGAGCATATTTTCATATCTTTTTTATTAGGCCAACCATATACCATCCCTCACAGCATAGTTTTAGTCCAGATCTGTGTTATTTTCAGAGGCAGTTGCTGGGAGGGTTCATTGAGCTCATCGGGAGGGTCTATTTCTGAGTAGAGGGATCAGCCTTCTAATTAGAAATACCATTGGAGGAGGACATAATTATTTCAAATATTTCACAACCTCATTTTATATCAGATCCAGTTTGCAAGGGCACATTAACCCCTGGGTTATTTCTCACATTGTATGTTTTTCAGTATTTCTAGCAATCCTTTCCGAGTTGGCCAAAAATCTTGTATTGGAGCCCATATCTTCATTATTGGGCATTTCGTTTGTTTCCTTCAACCATATTTCATGTATGTACATCTATAGCAGCAACTACACTAACATAAATTGTGTAGTCATTACTCTCTGGCATTCTATATAGTTGCAGCATCTCATGTATCTATTGTTTTGATCATTGGAGACTTGTTCTTATGGCTTGAGTGGCATGTCCCTCGTGATATTTTGTACTTTTTTGCTGATAAATTAATAAGATGATGGATAAATAAATTTTCTCTCATGACATGATCATATTTTCTGTGTTTACAATATTGTGTTCATGTATTGCTGTAGCTCCAACTTTGGAATATCTTAATATATTCTCATTGTTGTAGATTTTCCCTATTTTGGGATATTACAATATGTGGGAAAGTAAGAAGTAGTATTTATTAATGGATAGAAGGGGGAGGTTACAACCAGCGATTTATTTGATGTCACCAATTCCAGCATCATCCCAGCCTCATCACAATGAACATCTCTCCAGCAACATATTACTCAAATCAAACACTCAATTGAGAATCCAACAACATTTCTCTACCAAATTTATTACTTCTAAAGGACTAGGATCTATGCTCAATTCATATATGATCTAAAGGTAGTTTCACAATCAATGACTTTCTAATAATAGGCAAGACATGTTCCCAAGCTCAGAGGTGTCAAATGGACACACGGATTCGAAGTTTGACACATATGCACTCTTCTAGAAGGCATTGGCCAGGTGGACATTCCGGAGCAATGAGAATTTCGCTCCCAATTTTACCAACACACCCTTGAGTGTCGGGAAGTGCTTTTCCGAGAACCTTTGAATGGAGTGCTTGCATATGCAAAGTAGTTAATCCCTTGAGATACTGTGTTTGTGAGATCGTAGGTGATATAACATGTACTTAAAATCTTGGAAACCTTGCAATGGAAGTCATGGATGATTTGTTTTTGTTCTTTGTCTTAGGGCATGTAGCAACTAAAATGATAGGGGATGATAGACCCTATTCATTGGTTCTTGGGATGATGTCTATTTTAACCAGGTCATTGGGAATGGTGCCAAAATTGACCTATAACAGATTGCCTCTAAATCATGAAGTCAAAATAATAATAACAACATTTTTTGAATGAGATGCTTTACACTGTGATGGGTTGGAGCTGAAGCAGAGTGGCGACCTGCATCAATATTACAATACATTACATCATGATATATCCTCTTGATCACGAATTTTTGAGGGAAGGAATTCCCATGCTCAGCACATAAACTATCAATAACATGTACATAGTGCAGAAATTCGTCTACATTGGAATGTTTCCAAATACATACATTCCTACAAATATAGGCCCATGTTTGGATGATGATCTGTATGTAAGGTCACCATACAGATGATGTGTAGAACAATCCTAAAATCACAGCCCAGATGGTTGAAACTAGATCTGGGGTATTCTTATCTCGTTCACTCGATTGTTCGGGTACAAGTCCTACCATGTGAATATATGATTTGTAGTCGAACATGGTAAGACATCGTTTGATTACTAGCTAACAATATGAGTTGTTAACAAATGCGAGAGAACCACCATTGATGTTAATGTCCATCAAGGTACTACAGTAAATTTTGTAAGGCATGAATAGATTATTTTATGTCGAACGCCAAACAAAATCTTTCGGTTAAAAGTCTAGAAGCGAGGATCTTGTCGATGCTGTAACAAGCCTCATGGTATTAGAAGATGATGTTTCTAAGTGAAATTCCTGGATGATGATTTTTCATCGCCATGAAGCTACTTTATTACAAAACAGGAGTTACTAATTTCGGAGAAAAAGTATGACTTGATATAGCAATGTTCAGGAATGACTGTCATGAGAATGAAGGTTTATGAGTATTGCAGAAGGATGAGTATTCATTGGATGACTTCTCTTGAACATATTGGCGACACTGAGATGAGTTGGTAGCATTGACCCAAAACCTAAGTGAAGGTATGATGAACCATAGGTATGAATGAACCTTCAAGAAGCTTACACAACCCAAACAGTCACGATGATGGAGTGAAGTGTCATTTTCAAGAGTGACCTGCTACCGTAAAAAGTTCTGTTCACTTTTCCAAATTTTCCCCGATCATTTGTCGACCAGTACCTCCTTTTTTTTTTAACAATATTTATGAGGATAACATATTCTTAATCTATAATTCAACCCTTTGGGCGAATAATGTATCGCTATTTAATAATTTAACGAGTCTAGCGATGAATGAAACTCGATTCTTTCCATGGGTGACAAGCCTGTCGCTATTTTATGTTTTAACGAGCCTAACAACAGTGGAAACCTGGTCCTTTTTCATATTTAGAGAGTTTGAAAAAGAGGACGAAAGAAAAATCCATAAGTATTTTTTCATAAAGTTGTCGCTCAAATCTGAAAAAGTGTAAAATAATATCTGAGAGAACCTCTTTAGTCATGTTTGACTAAGGTATTAATTTTTCGTAAATAATATATCTAAGTCCAGAAAAGGGTTAAACTTATATTGAGTAGATATCAATTCATTTACTTTTACGAGCTTGAAAAGACAAGTGCTCAACAATCTTTTCACATTATCAGAGTCTGAAAAGAGCTAAAAGAAGACTCCAAAGGTTCCTTTTTCGTTGTTATCGAAGCTCGAAAAAGAGATAAAAGTGTGATTCAAGTACTTTTTCATTTTTAACAAAGCTCTAAAAATAAGGATAAAATTATGCTTTGTGGTCAATTCATTCTTGAAATAAATTTTCACGACTAATTTATTCATCAATCGTAAAACCTATTCCCAACAACATTAAATGGATTAAAAATACCTGTTTCATGAGAAAAAATGAATAAAACCATAGTCACAGCAATAAATATTCATTGAAAATAATCAAATGACTAATAAAAAGAGTTTTATTATTCATTTTTACCATTTAGAAGTTACCATTTGCATTTTGGAGCTCTAAAACTGTTTTTTCCCTTGAACTTCAGTTGTTGATTGTGATCGATTCTGTGGACAGTTTTCATCACCGTCTGATCCAGGTTAGTGCCATGAACCTTTTCTTTCTTTGAGTAGTCAATTCATTTCCTTTCATTTGGGCCCCTTAGGATAAATTCTTCTTCCAAATAGGGCAACGCACCCTTGAGCATCGAAAAGTGCATTGTGGAGCACCTAAACTGAAGCCTAGGTGCATATGCAACACATTGTCCCTTGTTCAAGACTGCGTTGGCCGCAATTCTCATTTTTTATTCTTGCACTGTGCCCAAAATTTGTCTAATTGTTTTCATTAAAAGGATTCTAATGATTATTATGGCTATGTTTCAGGATTTCATTGGACTAGAATGATGATTACTTAGAGAGAAAGAGAGCATGAAGAACAGAATATGGTTGCCCTAAATTATCTGGGTATAGTAAGAGCCCTAAGAGATTGTGGGTTGTTAAAGTACTTCCACTTGTCGGGGATGAGGCAACAAATAGAGCTCTTGGAGTTATTAGTTCGAGCATGGGATCCGGTTATTGAGGCATTTCAAATTAGGAATAAAGTGGTTCTTATTACATGGGAGGATGTATACTTTCTCACAGTTTTGTCGAGGAGAGGCTTTCCCATTTCCTCTCAGAGTTTGCTCTTGGAGGAGAGATAGTGAGAGATTATGTTTTGCAATATTTATATCTAGGGGAAAAGCCAAGCAAATATGGGAAAATAGACGTCTGTGACGTTCGATATTTTCCTTTGAGAACCATTCTTTTCACGATCGCAAAACTTGTGGGCAAAGTTACACTACATGTAGCGAATAGATCATTTATCTAGTATGCGCTAGAGTGCATGGAGCCAAAAGTATTCAATTGGTCTGAAGTTGTACTTTCAAAAATAAAGGAACAGCTAAACAAGGTAAAGGGAGGAATGAAGATGAACATCAGTTATGGTTCGATCCTCATTTCATTTGCCTTAGAGCAGATTCCACTGATGCAGCCTCAGCATGTGACACTGGGTGTGTCTAACCCTAGAGATCTGAGGATGAAGAGATGGGTAGAAATAATGGGTAGTCATGTAGGCAAATCATCCATTATGCTCTGTATTGCATTCTTCGTCTAGTTCAGGAGATAGGTTGTTGCCATTGATGAGTATGCATACGCAGGCATAGATTTCTAAGGAGATCTAGACTTAGGCTTACCATAAGGTGCTCAGTGGGGTGCAATAGGTAAGAATTTTTTGACCATGTTTTTATTTTTTCTAAGGTTTATAAAATGTTTTTTTATTTTTTGATGCTTTTCCAAGACTAAACTAAAGTTTTAATGTAATGCATATGTTGGTCGAGTTCAGCCGATGGAGGAACTAGAGTATGGAGCAGATGATCTAGTAGAGAGGGCTGTCAGGAGAGCAGCCCTTCAGGATTTAGACATGGCTGAGACTCTGACTGAGCTTCGGTAGCACATAGAGGGGTTGACCTTCAAGATTCCGGATTTCTAGATCGAAGAGTTAACCATGCAACTGTAATGCCACACTATAGGTGTTCCTAAGCGCTGGACGTAGTTACTATGTAGGATAGAGAGATCTGTAGCATGTTACCATCAGCATCACTAGTTTACTTTCGACATGTTGCATACATTTTGAGGTCAGATGACCAATGTGCTTTGGGCACAAATTTTTGTAAAAAACTATAACTATCTGTCTATTTGATTTCAGTGTTTTCCTATGTTTATTGCGTAATCGTATTCAATTATGTGAATGTATCTTTACATGTGTTGAAAATGTCTGTCTAAGACATGATTAGCTAAGGAATCAGTCAATGTGTTCAAGTTTCTGGAAATGTGTTGATATTGAATCAAATCAAAGTGTCTTTCCAAAAGTCAAACTCTTAGGAACAAACAATGCATTGTTGGATTTCTAACAGTATAAATACTAGTAAGTTGTAATACCACAAGTTTTGAGTCTAACCTTACAATGATGCGATTAATACCAAATGAAATGGAATAAGAGAGAAGTTAGCTCAACACGCTATACTCAACATTATTGTTTGTCGATCTACCGATACAAATCCCCTGAAAACTCACTAACTCACCGTTCGGAGAGAAAATGGCCAACGTTGTAGAGGATAGATTCTGCGTACATTGACTAGCACCATCAACATATCCAAAAAATGGTTCCAAAGATTCAAACATCTGCAACGAAATGTAAATCGGATTACTAACATCAAGAAAACTATAAAAAAAAACTAAGACAATGAATGAAAATCAACAACATATATATACAATATAATACAAAAAATTATCACGCTCATGATTAAGCATAGTAACATTTCAAATACAACCCATTTCAGGCCTATGCCAATGGAATTCCATTGTAATCCACAAACTCGTAGGCACCTTTAGCAATAACTCTTTTGAAAATATAGGGAACATGCCATAACGGCTCAAATTTCCCTGTACCTATTACATCAGCTTCTTGATCATAAAGAAGGACCATGTCGCCCTCTGAGAAAATGAGAGGCTAGACATTTTTCTCATATTAAGCCTTTATACATCTCTTATGCACTTCGTTGGCCAATTGGGCTTTGTGATGCGCTTCATCAATATGGATGAGGTTAAAACTAATCGCTTCTTCTTCTGAGGTGTCAGGTAACAAGTCGATTGTGAGTTTCAACGACGGTATTTCACATTGGATTCGAAAAATAGCTTCTAGAACATACACCAATTGAAAAGGAGTAAATCTGGTTGCGTTTCTCACCGAGGTTCGGTATGCCCACAAGGCCGAGTAAAGGATCAAATGGCAGTTTCTTTTACGAACTCCTATCATTCGTTGAAGCATACATTTAAGAATATTGTTGATAGTTTCGACTTGTCCATTTGATTGTGGCTAATGAGTAGAATTATCATGTGACAATCCTAACTTGGCAGTCAATTCAGTCATCATTTGGTTGCAAAAATTCTTCCCCTGATCTACAACTATAGCCTATGGGACCCGAAACCGTGCAATAACACGATTAAAGAAAAACAATGCAACTATTTTTCGTGTGTTGTTGAATGTAGGCATCGCTTCGGCTCATTTGGTAAAGTAGTCTACTGCGATAATAATATAACCATGCCCCCCAAATGAACGAGGATTATAGGTCGTGAAGTCGATACCCCATTTAAAAAATGGTCCCATAGAAACAATAGGATGCATTGGTGTTGGCGGTTTGTGGATTTTATGATAAAAAATCTCACACGCATGAAAACTTCTGACCGTGAGGATGCAGTTGCAAAATATGGTAGGCCAAAAGTAACTAGAGCGGAGTATATTTTGTGTGGTAGCGTATCCAGACAAATTTCCACCATAAGCCCCAACATGCCAATCATTTAAAAAAAATTCGGCCTCCTCATGAGTGAGGCACCTTCTTAAAATTGTATTGACACCATGGCGATAAAATGTATCGCCAATGATCAGATAATCTTTGGCTTGGTATCGAATACGTCGTTGCTTAGAGTGAGAGGTATCAGGCCGAAAAGTTTGGGTTTGGAGGTAGATGATAAAATCTATATACCAAGGATCATATGATCTGATCAGCAATAGAGACTCATCAAGAATTCATGGTTTCGACGTATTAGTAGTACTATTAGAGGGAAGGTCACAAAGAAGCTTTACCAAAACTAAAGACTTCTTTGACTTGGATTTGATGAATTCCAAATCAAATTCCTGCAAAATGACAATCCATTTTCAATACTTCCCCCCCAGAAATTGACGTGATAAGATATAAGTCATGGGGTTGCAATCCGAAATGACAATGGTCTTCTAGAATAGGATATGGTCGCGAAATCTTTGGACAGCTTGAAAAACTACCAAGGCAAGATTTTCTAAATACGAATACTTGACTTTCGTATCATTGATATTACGACTCAAATAATAGATTAGACATTCTATCCCATTTTCTACTTGGACCAATACCATAGCAATGGTCATATCAGCCACAATGATATATAAGAAATAATCATTCTGATAATTGGGGGGATACATTAATAACGCCCGAACAAGAGTATCCTTGACAGCATCAAAAGAAGCTTGTGCAAATTGGTCCCAATGGAAGGGAACCCCCTTTTCAAGAGTCGAGTAAATCCTTTAGCCATTTCGACGTAGTTGGGTATGAACATCCTTAGGAAGTTAGCCTTTCCTTGAAGTTTATATATCTGAAGTAAATTTTATGGCGTAGGAAAATAAAGAATTCCCTAGACCTTCAATGGGTCGATTTGAATTCCTTATTTTGAGACTACAAATCCAAGAAAACGACCAGCCCAACACAAAACACACATTTATGTGAATTTAGGCGTATTTTTTAGTGTCGGAAGTGTAAAAAGATGGCTCTCAAATGCATCGGGTGATCAGTCTGATTTCGTGAATATGCGGGTAAATCATCTAGATAGGGCTAAACAATGTGTTTTATGTCATTGAAAGAATAATCCATTACTCTCTGAAAAGTGGCTCCGACATTCTTTAAACCAAATGGTAGTTTCCTATAAGTGAATGTGCCCCAGTGACAGCTGAATGTTGTCTTATATTGATCCTCTAAGCAGATATTGATTTGATTGTAGCCATAAAATCCATCCATGAACGAAAATATTTCACATCCAACACAATCGTCAATAATATGGTCGATAAAGGGAGTAAGATAGTTGTCTTTTGGACAAGCAAGATTAACATCTCGATAATCTATGCACACTCTAAGGGTTCCTTGTTTTTTCATGACAGGAACAATGTTGGAAACCCACACAGTTAGCGGAATAGGGTAAATGAAACCAACACGCAAAAGTTTTTCAACTTTTTCTTTAATGACAATAGCCTTCTTCGGATGAACAGGAAAAAGGCATTGATGTACTAGCTTGACATCAGGGTACATATTAATAGTGTTTTCAATGATACTAGTGTCAATACCCGACATCTCCTTGTAAGACCAGGCAAAGATATCTCAAAATTCATGAAAGAGAGAGTGATATGTTTCAAGTTCTGATGGAGAACAAGACATGCTGACATGAATATTTTCTACCATGCCAGGTTTGATCGAAATATCGATAGAAATGGTTTCTTCAATATTTTATAAATTTCGCTCGGAATCAATTACATTAATAGGTAAAGAATTCAAAAAGAAATTTTTGATTGATGGGTGATATAGTTCACTAAGATTATCTTCATAATCAAGAATATGGGAACGATGATGATAATCTTCCCATGGTTCTCCTTCTGACATCATGGTTTCCAAAATATTCTCATATGTCAAGAAATTTGATGAAAAAGGATAAGATGGGGTACCAAAATCTAAGGAATGATCAACCTAAACAACCGGCGATGATGATTTCGAACTCGCTGCCCAAGCCAGATATATTGATTGCTATGCCAGCTCAATAGGGCTGGGTAGCATAAACTCATCCAAATTAACAATTTGAGAATCGCCCGTACTCTTCCTTAAGCCAGATGGAGTGGAAGAGATCATGTAGTAGGTCTCTACACTTGCAATTTCTACCGACGTTGCAGGTGACAGTAATGCAAAGGTTCCCATGAGAGTGGAATCCTTTAAGAGTCCTACACCAATGTTTTGAAGTGCGAGTTGGGTTGCGTGAACGAAAGGAACACTTCCAGTTACCAGTGAGGACGAAGCAAAGAAGGATAGTTGATTTATGACTGCGATAGTACCTTTATGTGGAAAGGCGATCATTCTAAAATATGTAGAAAAAATTGTAGTCGTAGCATATACCCAAGGCCTTCCAAGTAGAATATTATATTCAAGGGATACGTCAACAACCTCGACATCAACATTCACTATTTTTCACCCTAGCTCAACATGCAGGTTATTAATAATACTGCAAGGCTGATATGTACGTTTGTCGAAAGCCTTCAACGTCATTGATGATTGATATAAGCATGGTGAGCCAAGTGACTTCCAATAGTTTAGAGACATAATGCACATAGATGCTCCCTCATCAATAATAGTACGATGAACAAGGTGATTGAGAAAATTTACTTGTATGGAGAATTCCAATTCTACTGGTAATTGCGGCACATAGCTCGTATGGTTAAATACTACGAGATTAGAATCAGTCGGATCAATTCCACCAATAGCTGACATTAAAGACTATTTCTGGGAGGGACAATTTTGCAATACCTCAAGAGCTGACATAGCTGAAGGGGATTGAGCCAAATCTTCAACTATATTATAATTTTGAGCAACTCTTGCTCGAGGATTATATGTCGATTTATGAACGACTCCCTTCGGTGTCTTGACTGTCAATTCAGGAATATAATAGGCGGTACTGATTTTGTAGAAGAATTCATGGTTGTGGTAGTAGGTTGATCAGTAGCCTGAATACTATAATATTTATTACACGTTGACACCAAAATATCTGTTGATGGCTTTGTGACAGATAACATAAGCACTTGGGAACTAGAAGCTAGATCCGTAGCAACCAAATTGGTGTCTGGATTCAGAAACTGATCTATCAACACAGTTGACGTATGTGAATTATTAACCGTTTTTGGGACTTCAGTGTGGTGAGGACAATGTCGAAAAAAGTGTCAACCTTTTTCTTTGATTTCCATTTTTTCTTACTTCCAGGTTGCTTGTCACTTTTTCCTTTTTCAAATGGCACGACATTGAATTTGGAAGAAAGTGCAGGATTAGATGCAGTAGTATGATGTGTGCTTTTAGTACCAATCATACTATCTCTGGCATGAGAGTCCTTTAATTGAGGAGGATGTAATATCCCCAAAATGGAATAATGCATTAATACACAAACACAATATTTGTAACACAAAAAATTTACATGTAAGTTTATGATCAACACAGATATAGACAGAATAGTTGAGCCATTTTATTATATAAGAGAATATTCAGTTACACAATTACAAAATATGAGTAGATATAGCCAAAGAGATGGCATAGAATCACCCTGAAAACATGCCACAATAGGCACTGCGTTACTGGAGAGCTGCTGGAAGAAAATACTGCATTTTCCCTTTAGAAAAATATGAATATATGACTGCAACCTGAAAAGGAAAATGTAGATATACATAAATATTAAGCTCTGATGATGCTAATATTCAAGATATGGGATATATGATGGATACCCAAGATAACCCAGAAAGGATTTTCCAGATCTACAACTTTGGAAAATCACCCTCCTAGAGTTTGATCCTTTGACTGCTAGGTTATGTTGATCTGAAGCTATATCTGACAAATAGATGGTTGAAATATGTTATAGGAACATATCTAAGCTTTAACGGATGATCCCTTCTCTAGATCCACAAGCTGGAAGCTCAAGATCTAGCTCCTCAATCCTCCAAAGAAGGTTGCAGCTGTTGCTACAAAGCTGCTCATAAAAACTACGCTGTCAAGGAAGGAGGCTCTCTAGCCTACTACAAAATATGGCTATGAATCTCAATACTGATGGAAATAATGCATACAATGTGAAGGAATGGTCCTCCACTGGATTAATAGCTGAAATGCTAGCAAATTCCCTTATCCCTTGGATCTACAAGACTGGACTGCGCAATTCCTGAAGGTATTGCTACTGCTAGGAGATGAATAATAGATGTACTGATGCCTAATATTGATCTAAAGCACTGGAAGGCTGATATTAAAGCTCAAGGTGATAGGATGAATCCTCCACCAGTTCCTCAACTGAAATATTGAAGGACAACCTCCTCCTCTCGAACTAATCTACAAAAATGTACAATTTCTAAATATGAATGTTTTGTAGAAATTAGGAAAAGATATGTGGCACTAATGCCTGATGTAGAATTAAGTACAATACTCTTTCCAGAGCTACTGAAATAAAGAGGTGGGATTACCAACCAGGAACACCCAGTGTTAAAAAACACTTGCAATCTCAGCTAAACAACAAGATAAAGCATGGAATGTCACATGGAAATTCCAGATCTAAATAGATCATGCATCAACAATAATCTTCAAAATTCCTTCTATTGTGCCTTCATCTTATTTATATATATTATGAGCCTTCTCATGCCTTGGCCCTCCTCTTAATTGCGTTGTACATGTGGAAATAACTCTCCATGTTAACTGTGTTGTCATTTCATGATCTCCATCATGTGTGAATGCAATGATCACCCTCTCCATCATGTCATCATAAATGCTCTATGATCTTATGTTTGATCCCTTCCAAGTTCCTAGTTGATTTTATCAACCTCCATGATATATCTCATTAATGATACATGATCTCCATTCCTTTCACATTAATTAGTTGCTCTACTACTCCATTATGTAGATCTAGATCTGAAATATCCACATACACACATCAAAGTGGATTTTTATTAATCTTTCAAGATTATGGGTCCATCCACTCTTTTATTTACTTAATTAATTAAGCTTATTAAGAACTCTAATATTCCAAATATCATGTGAAAATTTGGGAATATTACAGTCCTCCTCGGAAAAATGTTGCTTGACCTCAAGCAACTGAAAAAGTGGATGCTACAGCAAAAATCCTCCCTCCAAATGGCATCCTCATTTGGAAGGCCTTCCCATCTTTCAAAATGTGTCATGCATGTCCAGCTCCAAAGATGCCTCTCTATAATGTCTAGAATGGCTTCCAACTGAAAATTTAGATACCCTTCCTCATCAATTAACCTCTAAGTGGCAACCATATGATGACCAAAGTTCTCCTTTATACATGAGATACATAAGATGAAGTGGTTCACTCCCAAAGTGGAATGTCCCAACTCATGAATTACCTCTCCAACCCATGATACATAGAGTAGATTACATCTATCAATGCCCTCATCATTAGCCTTGTTGGCTATGTAGGAATCAAACATCACATCTAGTGAAAAACAAGAAGTAGAGACATATGGGGAAACATGATAAATGTTAAACCATATTCTCTTAATAACAACCAACGCAACAAAGTCTTCTGCTGCCATGCTAGATCATCATGAAAGAAAACAAGAGAGCCATACTCTCTCAAAAGAAGGCACCGCAACAATGCTTCTTGTTGCCATGGCACATCAACATCAAACCAAGTATGAGAGCCATACTCTCTGAATAGAAGCCACCGTAGAAATGCCTCTTGCTGCCATACCACATCATCATTGTACCAAATGTAGTGGCCATATTTTCTCAAGAGAATCCACCTTAACAAGGCATCTTTTTGCCCCATCACATCATCATTATACCATTTATAATGACCATAATCCCCCAATAGAAGCCAATGTAAGGCCTCCTATTTCCATCCTCCTACAATTTCATGCAATGTATGGGAAGAATTCAGCTGATACTCTCCCAATAGTAACCATAGCAACAAGGATTATTGCTGCTTCCTTGCATTATCATGATGCAAGTCATGGAGCAACAATATAGCAATGAAAATTTCAGATGTCTCATCAACATAATATAAACAAGTTCCTTTATGCCACATCATGTGAGAGCTATACTTTCTCCCAAACCCAAGTACATACATGAATATGAGATACATCCCAAACAGAAATACATGTAAATACATGAGACATATCCCAAACAAGAGTAAATACAAGGACATAAAATATATCATGCGATGTCCAAACTCTCTCATCAACAACCAAAGTAACCATGCCTTTTTCTTCTGCATTCTTCTAGTGATGTGTAAGGCATGAATCATAAAATTATGACTCCTCGAGTGGAAACCATACTCACCCAAGAGAAACTAGCGCAGCCATGCCTCTTTCTTCATTACATGAGTGTTTTTCAAGGCATGGATCAAATAAATAATAGCCTTTGGGTAGTAACCAAACTCCCAAGTGAAACCAACGTAACCAAGCTTCCTGCTGGCCCATGTCATATATTTGCAAGTACTTATGCAACCCCTTTCTTATCATTCTTACCCACTCATCCCAATGTAGATGATGAACGATGTACTACATAAAAATGGTATCCTCCCTTTCTAGAATACCATCCTCCCCAATATGATGAAGAACATTGCACTCCATGAAATGTTCAAGTGAACCTCCAATGAGATCTCTTAATGAGACCTTCATCTCATTCATGGCCTTCCAAAACCAATGAGAATCTGGATCTGCTGCAGGTAGAAGTCTCTCTTTGAGATGTGAGATGCTCATTGAGAAAGTGTCATCAAGAAAGGAGAAAATATTTCTCATCTCAAGATGTCTACTATTTATCATCATAACCTCCATTGCTTCATGAGTGAAGCTACCTTCAGAATTCTCCAAGAATAATGGGGCTCCTTCATTATCGTTGTTACTAAGTGACAACATTGTAGATCTGCATGGTAACACATATGCTGTGTCAAAGCAAGGCATAATGTTGACCTCATAACCAGCCATTGTGCATAGGATCATGCTCATCCCATTTTTCGAAACTCTACACTTCAACTCAAAGGGTTGAAAGTAGTCCATAAATGACAAATTGGGATATATTTCCATCTCCTCCTTGATTAGATCAAGGGTCCTCTGCACTGTGATAGTTTGCTGCTTCAAATTAGCACTTTGATCTAACCCTTGGTTATGCATTGGCCCTGATGGCATGTCCCCATAAGTTCCAATAAGATCTACTAAAACAATAGGTGATGAATGTGTATGCACACCTTGGATCAACTCATGTGTGGGAAACTCTTTCCATAACACAAGAGTTCCTCCAACCGAGACAATGGTGTCTCCAACTATTGGTAAGAGAGATGGCTGCTCTTCTACAAATGTACCAGTGCTGGAATATTCCTCCTCTTCCTCATGCATCTCCTGAATCATGCATGGGAATCTATGTGTCAAGAGCTCAAGACTTCCTTGAAAAGATGCAATTATCTCTTCTCCAGATGCAAGTACTTCTGCAACAAGTGGTGAATGTAATGATTGCTTCTCTAGAGTGACAAGATTGACATCCTCTATTTTTTTAGGAAATGTCTCTTTGTGATCCTTCTCTGGTTTTCTCACATCAAAATTCTTCCTCAACTTGTGAAATAAATATGAATATTTAGTCACCCTTGCATGCTCCATGTGACTAAACCACCAATCATTGGCTTCACCTAAAAGATAAAGTTATGCAATTTGGACAACCTATTTTTCAGCCACAGGATGTAGCATGAAAAATGCATCTAAATCTTCCCTCCAATCCTTAACAATGCTTGAGGAAGATCCATAAAATGTAGGCAAATAGAATCTATTGTGCCTCTTTCTTCTATTGCTACTATAGGATCTTGTTTCTTCTTTTAGTTCAAAGAATTCTTGGAGAGTTAGACTCTCTTTGAAAGCTCTGGATTGTTCCTTACACTCTTCAAGATACAAATTGAGAGTCTCATGAGTTTCAGGTTCTCTTCTTTCTCGATTTATATACCTCTCACCTTCTTCAAAGAGAGTGGACATATTATATCTATGAGGAGCTCTATGATTCTCCAATTTTCTTTCTTCTGATAGGAAGTGCTTGGACCTTCCTCATCAAATATTCTTCTTGGATCCTTCCTTTTTCTTTCTCTCTTTTATTTGATAGACCTCCTTGGAAAGATCTTGCATGGATATAAATAAAGGAGTGGCAAGACTATAGTCCTCCTTCATGATAGATCTCATCTATCTGCTTCTTATTTTGATGCAAAAGATGAAGTGTCAACAAGCTTAGCCAAAGATCATGTTTTGATACCACTGTAATATCCTCAAAATGGAATAATGCATTGATACACAAACACAATATTTGTAACACAGAAAATGTACATGTAAGTTTATGATCAACAAATATATAGACAGAATAGTTGAGCCATTTTATTATATAGGAGAAAATTCAGTTACACAATGCACAAAATATGAGTAGATCTAACCAAAGAGATGGCCTAGAAGCACGCTGAAAACATGCCACAATAGGCACTGCGTAACTGGAGAGCTAATGGAAGAAAATATTGCACTGTCCCTTCAGTAGAAAATGAATATATGACTGCAAGCTAAAAAATAAAATGCATATCTATGGAAATATGGAGCTCTGATGATGCCAAGATTCAAGATCTGGGATCTATGATGGATACCCAAGATAACCTGGAAAGGATTTTCCATATCTACAACTTTGGAAAATCACCCTCCTAGAGTTTGATCCTTTGATTGTTGGGTTATGCAGATCTGAAGCTAGATCTCACAAATAGATGGCTAAAATATGTTATAGGATCAGATCTAAGCTTGAAGAGTTGATCCCTTCTCTAGATCCATAAGCTAGAAGCTCAAGATCTAGCTCCTCAATCCTTCAAAGAAGGTTGCAGCTACTACTACACAACTGCTCATAAAAACTGCACTGTAAAGGAAAGAGGCTCTCTAGCCTACTGCAAAATATGGCTATGAAGCTAAATACTGATGGAAATAATGCATACAATGTGAAGGATTGTTCCTCCACTGGATTACTAGAAACTTCCCTTCTCCCTTGGATCTACAAGACTGGACTGCGTAATTTTTGAAGGTATTGCTGCTGCTGGGAGATGAATAATAGATGGCCTGATGCTTGATATAGATCTAAAACACTGGAAGGATGATCTTGAAGCTCAAGGTGATAGGATGAATCCTCCACCAGTTCCTCAACTGAAATATTGAAGGACAACCTCCTCCTCTCAAACTAATCTGTAGAAATGTACAATTTCTGAATACGAATGTTCTGCAGAAAGTAGGAAAAGATAAGTGGCACCAATGCTTGATGTAGAATGAAGTACAATACTCTTTCCATAGCTACTCAAAGAAAGAGGTGGGATTACCAACCAGGAACACCTAGTGCTAAACAACACTTGCAATCTCATCTAAACAGCAAGAGAAAGCATGGAATTTCACATGACAATTCCAGATCTAAACAGATCATACATCAACAATAATCTTCAACATGCCTTCTATTATGCCTTAATCTTATTTATATAGATTATGATCCTTCTCATGCCTTGGCCCTCCTCTTAATTGCGTTGTACATGTGGACATAGGTCTCCATGTTGATTGCGTTGTCATTTCATGATCTCCATCATGTGTGAATGCAATGATCACCCTCTCCATCATGTCATCATAAATTCTCTATGATATTATGTTTGATCCCTTCCAATATCTTAGTTTACTGTATCAACCTCCATGATCTATCTCATTAATGAGACATGATCTCCATTCCTTTCACATTAATTGGTTTCTCTACTACTCCATTATGTAGATCTAGATCTGAAATATCCACATACACACATCAAAGTGGATTTTTATTAATATTTGAGGATTATGAGTCCCTCCAACATTTTATTTACTTAATTAATTAAGTTTATTAAGAACTATAATATTCCAAATATCATGTGAAAATTTGGGAATATTAAAGAGGAATAGTAAAATTAGATCACTGTGCGTTTGGAATTTTTTCGTAGAGCATGCCAGACTGAGTATAAATCAAGTATAAATATTGGGCATGAGCAATGACCTAATATTCAGTGATGACACCACCCTTAGCCACATCCTCAGTTATATATGGTAACCAGGACTTAATGAAACACTCAGTAAGGATCTGATCAGGAAAAAATGTTTTAACCATTCTACGATGACAACGCCACTCATTATTATGATCAGAAATGTGAGCAGCATTAGTCTATTTAAAATTATTCAAAATTTCCGTTCTAGTGTCATATCGTATGGGTAACTGGAATTCAGTCAAAAAGATAGTAGATAGGGCAGTGAAATTATGAAAAGAATCTCTAGGTAACTAAATGTACCATTTTGTAGCCGGACCCGTGAGCAGAGTCATCACTAAGGGAGTTTGATGAACACCATAAAGGATAAGTCATGAAATGTGTCGACGGGTCTTCCCTAGGGTTTCCATTGAACTTAGGAATATTCGAGGATAATTTGTGAGGTATCACCGACCACTAAGGATCATAGTTGATTGGATCATTGGTTAAATGATTTAAATCTGGTAACTCTAAAGTTGCAACAAAGGGCAACTGTCGATTAAGGTCAGGTTAAGAATAGCGAGTTTATGATGGAATTAATTGGGAAACAGGCCTTTGAGCACCAAAATAAGGAATTTGTTGCCGGTAAACCATATAGGGGTTTTTTGATTAAAAAAATTCTTGAGGATTCTGTTGACCAAAACCTGGGTACGATACTTGTTGAAATGAAGGTTGAGGCATTTGCGCCTGAGGCTACCAGGGGGTCTGTCCGCCAATGTTATAACCAAAATTAGGATAATTTGGATTCAGTTGAGGATAAGTATAACCTTTTTGTTATTGTGGCATCCCATAATATGGTAGTCCATCTTGTGAATAAATAATTCCGGGTACAGGTTGTTATTGTAAATTTCCCAAAGGAGTTGGAGTTTGAGGGCCCAATACTTGAGGGTATTGAGTTGAAGGACCCTCCTGAAACGGTTTTTGAACAAAATTTTGTGGCTGTAATAGGGCTAAAGATATTTTAACAAGTGGAATTGATTTGGGTGCAACAGGTTGAGCTGGTTGATACGAGTGTATAACCGTTTGTGTTTGGATAGGTAGAGTGGGTTTCCATTGAAAAACATTCATTTCGACATTAGGTTGACCAAAAAATGACGGAGTACTGTCGAAGTGGATGACCATAGGTGTCCCCCCAGCATGAGGAGGGTAATAATATGGAAAATATTGTTCTCCAAATGCACGGAGTCCAGTTGAGATGGTACTGGATGGAGTAGACCCAGATGGACCAGCTTTATATTGCCTTGACGATGGATATAAAGGATCAAGCCATTCAGTAATCACTATAGGTTTACCATTTATAATACTAGGTGATGACATTGGTGAAGTCCATGGGTTTGAAGATGCACCAGAGAAACTTCTAGATAAAGATTTATTACCTGGTGGAAACAAAGGGCCTCCATGTAAATATGACTCTGGTGAAGTTGTAAACATCGATGGGGTAGCGAGAGAAGGTGCTAACGCAAATGGAATATATGGCCCAACCCAAGATGTTGGTTCAGGCATGGTTACTTGAACAAATGTGTACCCTTTTGAAATGACGGGCATTTGAATAGGCACAGGATCAACAAAATCAAAGGGGGGTGATTGAGGAAAAGACTTGTACAAGAAAATATCCTCTCCAAAATGGGTTGGAGTTAAAGGTGTTTCGTCTTATGGGATTTCTTCAATCAAAATCAAACCAGGTGGAAGTATTTTTCCTTCAGGCCCAAAGTAAATTTTAGGAGGTTGACTGCGCGATATGGGAGATTCAATGGCTACAGAAAATTGTGGGGTGACAAATACAAGAACAACTTCTGGTCGTAACAACTTCTGGTCATTCAACTTCGAGATTCATATGCTCTGACAAAGAAGAGACAGGATCTGGATCAACTTCCTATTGAACAACGTTGGGTTCAGGACGTATGGTCTCACTGATTGGATGGATCGTGACCACAAGTAACTGTAAGGACTTCGTCTCAACAATATTAGCCAAACCAGGATTTGTTGAAACAACTTGTGCTGACTCTAGTATATGGGAAGATGATGCTTCACCAGAGGTACTAATAGTACTGTTTTCGGTAGAGTGATGTCACCTTTGCTAACCAGAAGTGATTTCCGGTGGTAAAGGTGGTTTCAATGCTAATATAAATGAATGATAGAGAAAAGGATTTTGTTCTTCCATGATGACTGATTTATTTTATAACCAAAGAAAAAAAAAAAGGGTAATGCTAGGCAAAAGGTTTACCAAGAAACTGTGAACTGCAGAATACCTCTTGGCGAACCAAGAAGTACGGGCAGGAAATCTCCCCGAATGTTGTTTTTGGTGTATCACAATCTACAAGGCGGCTGACTCGGTTCACTATGGATGGATAGCAACCTAAAGTTGTGCTCCTAAATATACTCGAAGGTACGTAGAGGCCCAAGTATGTAATAGCGTTTTCTAATGTGAAAACGCACAGTGAGAGCACCCCTTTATACTTTTCGTACTATAACACTGCCCGATATACCCGAAGGTACGTGGATGAGCTATGATATACTTACATACGTGAAGTGAGGTATCACACTCGAAATGTATTTCAGAAAATTAACGACAACTGCTATGGTTTACGATGCCAGAACACATCTCTAGCCTAGACCTTATAAATGTTATCGTTATGGTTCTAATGCTTTGTTAGGTAAATTGATATAAAATTAAAGTTGATCTTGTTTATCAGTTTCCCTTTCAAGGTTCACCGTGATGATGTGATGGAAATTCCTAAAATTCAAACTAAAATGATAAGAAAATTTTTCAATTTTAGTTTCTTCAATGAAAATCCTAGCTACTAGAGAGAAAGAGCAATCAGTTTTGAGAGAAAACAACAAAGAGCACAAACTAATATGCAGCTTTCCTAATTTTTTCCTATGAAGAACACATAATCCACTACATGCAAATGTAGGTTTTTCTTTTCAGTACCTTCAATGTGAATGCAGAAAATGAAATTACATGCATCAAATAAAAAAAACAAATGCTTTTTCTTTGAGAAATGATTAATTTAACAAAAAATTCTCTTTTAGGAACAACGAATAATGAAACTACAATTTCTCCTATAGGAAACGAAGAATTTAACGAAAATTTCCTTTAAAAAAAAATGGATCTAATGCAAAAAATAAAAATAATTTTAAATTGATTCATCAATGATAAAGAAAAACACTTTAAGAGACATTGAACAAATTTATCTTTCAAAGGAGGAAGATTTAGGTAAGGTTACTGGTCTCTATGAGGCATCAAGCAATTGAAAACACTATAAACAGAAAGGCTAAAATCAATGGCAATGAAAAATTCAATGGGAATTTGGTTGGCTCTAGGGTGCAATGCAATCTCTAAGGGGAGACAGTACGTTGCAAAGCAGCCCTGAGTGGGAGACAATACTCTACAAAGCACTATTTCCTATTCAACAGTGTGTTGGGCACAACAGAGAACAAAAACTCAAGCTGTTTAACACACTTCTAATGCAATTTTTTATTTCAAAAAGCCTAATCTTTAAGAGTAGATGCTACTGGGTGGATAAATACAGGAAAATACACCAAGGATGAAGGGTAAACTCCCCAGTGGAGTCGCCAATTTTTTATGCGGAAATATGAGTTACAGATAAAACACATTCCCTAAATGTGGTGCTCATTTATAAAAGTAGATTAAAGACATTGCAAATACTTTTCCTAATAGTAAATAAACACACAGAATGGATTAAGAAACCTAATTGGAGTCCAAGTGCTTCCTATTATCCTTCTATCGCTCTTGTTGTAGCTCCAATCCAAGCTTGTTTTCCAAAATATTTCCTGCAAGTATGAACACTAAACAACAAAGATATTGCAATATGCAGATGGATATTCATGTTAATAAGTTAAATCAATGAAACATGAAACATATACATCAGATAAGAATCCATAATATGAAATACATACGCTTATATAGATACATTGTGGGAAAGTATGCAGCAATCTTTATTAATGGATAGAAGGGGGAGGTTACAACTAGTGATTGATTTGATGTCACCAACTCCATCATCATCCCAGCCTCATCATAATGAACATCTCTCCAGTAGCATATTACTCAAATCAAACACTCAATTGAGAATCCAACAACATTTCTGTACCAAATTTATTCCTCCTCAAGCATTAGGATCTGTGCTCAATTTATAGATGAGCTGAAGGTAGTTTCACAATCATTGAATTTCTAATAATAGGCAAGACATGTTCCCAAGCTTAGAGGTGTCAAATGGACACATGGATTCGAAGTTTGACACATATGCACTCTTCTAGAAGGCATTGGCCAAGTGGATATTTCGTAACAATGAGAATTTCGCTCCCAATTTGACCAACACACCCTTGAGTGTCGGGAAGTGCTTTGCAAAGCACCCTTGAATGGAGGTGCCTGCATATGAAAATAAGTTAACCCCTTCAGTGACTGTTTTGGTGAGCTCATAGGTGATATAACATGTACTTCAAATCTTGGAAACCTTGCAATGGAATTTGTGGATTATTTTTTCTTGTTTTTTGTCTTAGGAAATTTAGAAACTGAAATGGTAGGGGATGATATACCCTATTCGATGGTTCTGGGGATGATGTCCAGTTTAACCAAGTCTTTGGGAATGGTGCCCAAATTGACCTATAACAATGTTGATACTATGGTCTCAAACCATGGTTTAAGGACAATAGTTTACCCTTACAACCCATTTACATAAAAGAGGGACTTTGACCCGCCCCAAAGCCCCTTGACCTTTCCTCAGTGTGCATATGCAAAAATATATCCCAAAAATTTATTCAAAAATTTACTCAGGGGACCCCACTCCAACAAGCCCCCAACACAAACATGTGACTGATCTCAAGTCACTGTGGTGTCGGCTCCTTCATCTTGGCTTGGAGTGTAGAAATAGAAGTCTTAAGTGACAGCACCAACTCAAGGCTCTGCACAACAACTCCTTGTGCTTTGGTAACCAAGTTATAAGTAGTGGGCCCTTAAGTGACCAATTTAATTCTTCTCTACATCTACTAAAGGGTCTGTAGTGTATGATCCAATGTTTGCAACAGTTGTAGAGTCTCCTCAGCCCACGACTACATCCTTGTCTCGAGAAATATTTCTCTTCAGCACATGTCCTTGATTTAATTTTGAATCACTTTGCCCTCCTGTAGGCGGTCAAGGCATTGTGCAATGATGAGGGTATGCGCCACTATTCGAATATCAAAAAAAATTTATTCCTTGATTTGAAACTCATTGCATGATTGTTGTACCATAGGTTCATTCTGAACCAATTTCCAGACACCCATAGCCTCGTCCAAGAGTTGACCGCACTGCATGACTGTGGAAGATATGCTATCAGTGGCTTGCTTTACTTCGGTAACCCTCTTCGCTCTAACTTATGGTGGGGTCTTTGGCTATAATTTTGACTATAAGTCAATGATATGATGCTCGAATTCAACCCAGATAGTTTGAACTTCTGTGCGCGAGGCCTTCAATGCATAATCTAACCCTACTAACTTCTTTTCTAGGGCTTCTATGGCTGGCACGACTGGCACATCGCTGTACACTTGGTTGACTTTTTATTCAAATGCATCGCACTGAGCCTCACCCGCTCAACATGATTCCTTCGTGGACTGTTTTTTTCTAGTGTGCTTCAGCAGCCTACTGTTGTGAGTCTACTACGGTGGTGTGACCACAAGCTTCATGGAACTGAAGCTCATCCACAATCATAATGGGGAACATATGTAAATTTTCTGCAGGTAAAAATATATAAGTTAACATTTATACCACCACAACCTCGTAGTTGAGCACGTCGGCTAGCTGATTCTATGTATATGGATGGCTCATGGATTTGAATAAGGTTTTGGCTTGATGTGTCCTGACCCAGGTTCGGAGGTTAAGGTTTTCCAACAAACCCCTATACTACTAGACCTTTCGACAATGACCTACTTGCACAGGCCAAGGTCTCACCCGAAGAAGTATGGGAGGGTGCTAGAACCAGGTTTCTGTACCCTGGGAGAGAGTAGCTAATTTAAAGGAGATCTGTGTTGCAGCTTATTAGGTTTGCACTGAATGAGTCTATTCACAGCTCTTTTAACAATATAATCAACACATAACCATAGAAAATCTATTATTACTAATAGATCTAATCAATACATTCGCATCAACGAATACCATCATAGAACAGTATAATCACATCCAATTCCAGATCACAGATACATTTGCAACTTAAATAAATATCACAGATGTGCTTCAGTAGTAAAAAATAAAAATCCAGATAGCACAAAGGTACTTTAAATATATCCTGCATTCATTAGCATAAAAAATCCACTTACAACCCAAACACAACCCATGCACACAGCCTAGCAGGGTCTGCACACAGTAGGACTGAGGATCTCTGCGCACATAGCCAGCAGGAGTCCTTACCCAAAACAACCTATATAGATCTTAACAATTAACATGTAGCATCAATATTCTTACTTTATTACCGACTAGACCCAACTATCTATCCATTTATAACATCTTGGCCTTTGCTATCCGATGGTCCACAAATTGTGGTTTGTGGACCCTAGAGCTACCCTTTAACCCATTATAATACATTAGGGGCTTTGACCCACCACAAAACCCCTACGCAAGATCAATTATTACAAAATTGTACCAAAACATGGGCTAGGGAACCCTGTTCCAACAGGCCCCCAACACAACCTTGTGACTCGTCCCGAGTCATTGCAGCTGTGGGGTTTTCATCTTCGCCTGAAGCTGCTTGGTCGCATCATCCAGTGGTAGAGACACTCCTTCGCTTTGCGCAGCAGCATTCTGAGAAATATCCACCAACTTCTGTGAATTTGGACCTTTTGTAGTAGCCGTGACACTTTCCAATGTCTGGTTCAGTTGTTTGACCATAGCATCCACTTCCTGAGAGAGCTTGAGGGCTTCATCAGCCCAAGGCTTAAGGTGGTCACTAAGAACCTTATTTTTGTGATGGAGCTCTTCAATGTCATCCCGAAGTGTGTGGATGGTACATAGTCATGTTAGGCACTAAGTTGGAACCAAAGTGGACATAGTAGCTTCGAATTGTTCAAAATCTTCCTCCTTCTGGCACAGCTCTTGAGTAAAATCATAGAGGAGAGGGTCGCATTGTATCTTAGACTATAACTGCATAAATTTCTCCAACAAATCTGTGCCATGAGAAATATGAGCAGTAATATTATTGGTCACCTATGTGACTAGCACAGCTCGCTAGGCTATTAGCTCAGGTGGAGTTTTTGGCTACAATTTGGCATGTAAGGTAGAAATCTACTGTTCCATCTGTAATATTCCGAAAATGGGACTGCTCAGCAAGAATGCACTAAAAAAATTCATATTCAGAAATATATGCTATAAATAACAAAATAAACTCTTGTATCCCTAAGATCAGTCAATATACAACCTAAATCTAAGAATAGAGTTGAAACAAATCAAACTAGGTGGGTTAAACAGACCTCCCACACCTAGGATAGCTAAAGATTGCTAAAACCCCAAACACTGCAACACATAAATTACTGCATAAAGGAGACTATGTAGTCTAATGAGGGTTTGTACACATAAATAGAAGAGACAAATATATCTGATATTATATTAAATAATATGGCTCAAGAACAGAGATCTAGTCTCCTTATTACAAAATCTAGAGAACCCAGGAAGGGTTTCTAGGAATACACCCTGAATACAAATGGTGATCTTCAGCAATATGACTGAATAATCACTTGAAAATAAAGAAAAAGAGTATATAAGGCTATAAGAATATAGATCTGATGCAGATCTGATCATAAGTCTCCCCCCATGGAAGAATCAACCCTCCAATCACAGGAAAACTCCCTGAAAGAGACACAAAAGACATTGTTGAAACTGCCCTCTAGAAATAACGCAATTCCCACAGTAGAATAACGTTGTAGGTGATGTAATACATTGGAATGCTGCCAAAGGTCTGAAATAAGCTCAGGATCCCTCCAAACTGATCCTCCAATAGAAGGAAACCTCCCTCCTATGCAAAACCAACTCAGAAAGTGGGTTTCTCAACCCTCCACTGCAACACCCTGCAACTCAACACAAACTCTTGTAGAAACTGCGCTGAAAATGAAGACTGAAGCTTGACACCAGTTCTAGATGTGTGGAATGATATATTAGGTCTCTTCCAAGAGCTACTCAAAGGGAAGATAAGGAATTCCTGAACAGGAATACCTTAGTGCTAAACAACACCAACAATCTTAGCTAAACAGTTAAAGAGAGCAAAGTCTAAGCAGACATAAAAATAGAATTCATAAGCTAACCTCAAATGGCTTCCATCCTTTTCCTTATAAACCAAGTGAGACTTATCACCTTGGGTCCCACTCAATAGGTTTTCCACCATCACATAAACAATCTCCCTCCAAAACTGAATTGTACCTTCATTAGAGCCACTCCTCTAAACTGTGTTGTTTGATTTGGTCAAGGTTGACCTCTTCAACCTGCTTCAGCCCTTTTCACACCTAAGGGTCTTCAATCCAACTCACATATAGCTGTCTAGGCTAAAACCCATTCATATTGATCTATTTTCATTGTTGATCCACTCCTCCTATATTTATGCTATTGACTTGGTCAAACTTGACTTTTTCCACATGCAAAATGTCCCTGTTCACACATGCGAGTGTAAAATCCAGCTGGCATTATGATCCCCTTTCACACTATGAGGGATTTTAACCTTGTTTCTGAAATGTATGGGCCTCCTTACCCATTTATCCATCTCCTAAGTGACATTAGCAGAATTGAATATTCCAATTTGTTGCATGCAAATTTTGGAATATTACACCATCTTTGTATTGACAGTCTAAATTTTAGTCCTCAAAGCCCTTGGTGCTGCAACAAGCCCCTCAATATGAGCCTCGTGGGTACCAGAAGCTGGGATATCCTTAGTGACATCTACGCAGAGCCTACTGATTAGCCGTTCTAGCTTGGTCTAATGCATGGCAAAAAGGGTACATGCAGCCTACGTCTGGGATACCTTAGCGATTTCCTCCACAATAATTTTCTCAGTTGTACTGAGCTATTGGTGCACCCAGAAGTCTCTATGTCAAATCTCCTCGAAAAGGGATGTGTGGAGGACCTGTAATGGTTCATGCAGCAGCTAGGCTACATCCAATTGTACCTATGCGTAGGCCTGGACTTGCGCTCTGAGGGCAAGCGGGCTCAAGACGAATGTTGCGCCTGGCAGGGGGTAGAGGTGAATTTCCATTGTGATGATCAATTTGCTGCCCATCGCTAGGGGCAGCCTTGTCTGAATCATACTTTTCTGCAAAGTTTCGATTTTGAGCTGTAGAGCTCGAAGCTCCAACTGAAGTGTAGTGACTGTGGAATTTTTTTTCTCTTCCAAAGCCAGCCATTTCTCTTCAGAGGTGAGGGTTACTGTGTCTGCGATCTACTTTAGGTCTTCCTCTGTCAAAGTTACTTCGGTCTCCTGACCTAACCTTGTATCTTGTTATTTCTTTCCTTAGCCTTTAACAGGGTCACCAGTTCATTTCGTACCTCGAGGGGAGTCAGCACCCTCCGCATATCCAAACCCTCTGCGTCCAGATCTTGGTGTGAATCCTTTTGTGAGTCCGGCTCTGCACCCTTCTCGCCATTCTTGCCCTATCCTTCGGTCTCTTTGGTGGTGTCGAGTGGGGTGACCTTCTTGGTGCTCGTACCTGTAGCATCCTGCGTACCTGATTTGAAGCTTATTTTGCAGTGTGGAGGCCAAGTAGCAATAAGGTGGTCAATCTCCTTGTCAGCAACCATATACGGCTGTGATACCCACGTTGGATCCTTACAACCCTGGATCTGCACATTGTGCATTGTGACTTGAAATGCTGAAATGCTCTTGTACTTGTCATAGATTGTTGGTGACAAGCATGGCCGGGAGTGGATGGCAGCTGCGAGCCCGCTCTGAAATAGGAACCAGAATACTTTATTATATTCAATGCGCTTTTCATCCTTTGAATCCCATAGATTCAGATATCGTGCCCCTTCACACATATCCGGCTTAAGCTTAGGGAGGACCGAATATTTCAGGGCTTTTGTTGCGACCAACACAATAAGGAGCATCAGAAATTCATTGCACAGGAACTGGGACCAGTTGAAGCAGACCTATTTTGTGCAGCCGCCAGCCAACTGAATTACATATGCTGGGACTGTGGCAGCCTAGCATTTGCGCATCGTTTTGCATGCTAACAACAAGGTACCCATATGTGCACTGGGGTTGCTCGTAGTGTTGATCATGAACCCACTAGTGTTCTGTTCAATGTGGTAATCATCACGCACCTTATCAACAATCTATTGCTCATATTTCTTACCGACGTGCTCCATAGGATTTAGTCCCTTTATGGGAAGACCAGTAATACGGTGAATGAGCGTTGCATCTATGGGAATGCGACCCTGGATCCACAAGTAACCCTCATGCACCAGAGCTAGAAACTGGTGCACGAGTAAGTTGGTGACATTGTAGTGGAAAAAATGAGGCATCCGTAGCAGATTTAATAGTCTAGATCAAGCTAATATACTTACGCATGGCATAGGGACTACCTTCAATAAATCATCCTCCAATACCATTTCCAGATATAATTTTGGTGCCAATTTTGGAAAGGCCTCTAGGTTGGCTAGGTCATGATTGTCGAATTTGGCCATGTGGAGCTTGCGAAAGGACTATCCAATGATAGGGACCTCGCCCAAAATTAGAGGCATCTATAGATAGGCACGCATCCTATCAAGATTCTTGGGCATGCGCACCGAGGGCATAGAGGCTAAACATAGGGTGGTAGCCAGCTTATTGGTTCAGAAATCCAGGCTTTTTCTTGAGCAGACAGAGGTCTCTTTGAAGGGTTAGGCGAACATGCCTGCGGCACCGTTCACGGGGATGTCACGTTTCACAGGGAGGTACGTGGCTTCACCCCAGACCATTTCGCAATCCCCCGCAGCCCTTGCTCCTGGCCTTTTCCCTTCCCCTTCTTCTTCTGTACCTACTTGCCCTTGCTTGGTGTGGAGACAACCTCCTCAACCTCAGGGGTGACCTCTTCAAACTCGTTAGTGGAGACCACGATCTGCAAAGATTCGACCAAATTAGTTATCGTGATTCTTGCTCAAAAGATAAATTTAGGATTGCTACTATCAGAAGGAGTAGCTCACCTAGACATTAACAAAGCACAAATTGTTCAAGATGCACAGAACCCACTTCTGATCTACCCTTCTTCTTTTATAGCCTTGGAGATCAACCAACAGTTGGATGAGGCTTATTAAAAACTTACCATCAAGTAAATGGTAAAAAATATTCGGAAATCGCCTCATTAATTATTGGTCGCTCGCTCCTTTCAACGGTAAAATTTTATTTTTACCTAATTTTTCTGTTCCAATGACTATTTTTCATAGTTGTATATTACCCCTGCACTTCTAGTGCACCTTTCTGGGTTGAAATCGACCCCTGTGCTCCCAATTCACCTCCCTGGGCTACCAGACCTATGAATGATCCCTACGCATACCATGGTCTTGCCTGCATTTGTCCTCCTACCTACGCGCATTCCACCCCATACAGCTACTTTGGCCATATAGGAATTTGATCCAGTATGGCTTGATTCGGATGCCATTTACATATCCTGGTACCATATCACCACACAGTGTGGCTAATTGGACAACTCCTCCATCAGTAATTTCTTTCACCATATAGGGACCTAGCCAATGCTGACGAAACTTCCTCGGGTGGTTTGCAAATTGGCTATCATATAGCAGGACAAATTCTCCTTCTGCAAAGATCTTTACTGAATATGTCAATCATGCCATGATTTTTCCTAGGCCTTTTGAACTTGTTTATGGAAGTTAGCAATGAAACGATCTTCCTCCAAGGCCACAAGGTGTGCTAACTGCTCCTCCATGATATCAGGCTCTGTCATGTTCTTAAAGGCTATGATGTGCATGCTAGGAACAATATACTCCATGGCCATAATGGCATCCTTTCCATAAACCATACGAAACGGTGTTTTCCCAGTCAGTTTCTTGTAGGTGGTTCGATAGGCCCAAAGGACTGACGAGATGCGCACATCCCAATCGTTGCGATTAACATTATAGACCCTGTTCAGTGCATGTTCCTCTATTTTATTAAAATCTTCTACATCTCCATTTTACTGTGGATGATACGGGGTGCTTTTCACGTGGTGGATCCGAAATTATTCAGTCAAGGCCTGTATTGTTTCATTAACAAAATTCTCACCTATATCTCTCATCAGGATCTTTGGACAGCCAAACCTGGTTATAATATGTTCAAAAATGAAGTGTGCAGCAATATCGGCAATGCAATCCTTCACAACTTTTGCTTCGGTCCATCTGGTTACATAATCAGTTTTAGTGATGATGTACAGCACACCTATCTTCTTCCTTGGTGGGTTTATGGGCCCAATGAAATCGATAGCCCATTTTTAAAATACTTGTAGGGCCATGTACGGTTGCAGGGGAATTTCGTTTCTACGTGATGACCTTCCTGTCGTTTGGCATGTGTTGTAGGCTTTGCAATAGTCGTGAGAGTCACTATGCAGTGTGGGCCACCATAGCCCAACTCGCAAGATTTTCTGCACCGTTTCTTTCCCTATGTAGTGACCTCTTGCTATGCCGCAGTGGGCTTCTACTAAGACAGCGTGCCTTTATTTCTCCAAAACATATCTTCGCAGCACCTCATCAGCTCCCAATTTATACAGGTGGGCTGCTATGATTGTAAAATCCGTTGTGCGAGTTACCAGTTCTTTCTTCTGTTGTACTAAATACTTCATAGGCACCATTCCTGTAGTTAAGAAGTGAATGATGTCAGTGAGGTGTGCATCAACTACCTTAATAGAAAATATTTTTCTATCGGGCAGTCCTTCTTCTAGGTTGGTCGGCTCTTCGCCACATTCGATTCGAGATAAGTGGTCTGGCCCGGAATTTATTTTCCTCGGCTTCACAATGATCTCCAAATCATATTCTTGGAATAGTAATAGCCATCGGAAAATCTTCCCCTCCAACATAGGCTTATTCACTAGGTACTTCAAAGCCAAGCGATCTGTAAACATCTTGAAGTGCCCTCCTAACAGGTAATGTCGGTATTTTTTCAGGGCGTATACCATGGCCAATCCCTCACGCTTAGTAGTGGAGTAGTTTTGCTCAGCACTAGAGAGTTTTCTACTGGAAGATGCAATCGGATGGTCAATGTCTCCTTCCCCAGGCTGCATAAGGACAACTCCTAGGGTGATCCCTGAAGCGTCTACATGTAGATGGAAAACCTTCGCCCAGTCAGGAAATATAAGGATAGGTGCAGAGACCATCTTCTCCTTGAGTAGTTTGAAGCTCTTTTGACACTCCTTGTCGCAAAAAAACCAAACATCCTTCTTTAGCAACTTTTCCATGGGTGTTGTGATCAACGCGTACCCTTGAATGAACTTCCTATAGTAGCCTATATGTCCAAGGATAGAGCGCAGTTGTTTCTCAGTTGTAAGGACTGCTAGGTTGATGATAACTGCTACCTTGGTGGGGTCAACCATCAATCCTTTTCAATAGACTATGTACCCTAGCAACATCAAAAAGGGTACACAAAATATACACTTCTTAATATTCATGGAAATCTGGTGCTTTCGACAGGCATCCAACATCATGCGCAAGTTTGAGACGTGATTCTTTACCTACCCGAATACATTCCAATCATCAAAATATACCTCCAAAAACTTATGTATTAAATCCCTCAATACTGCAACCACCACCAGCGAAAAGATGGCGAGGGCATTCTTGAGCCCAAATAGCATGATAGTGTACTGGAAAGATCCCCATTCAGTGGCGAACGTATTTATTCTGCGATTTTCAGGTGCGATCCTGATCTAATGGTAGCCCAAGAACCCATCCGTAAATGAGTATGCTTCCTGCCCCCTGCCACGCTATGAAGGATTTCATGTGATAATGGCGTAGGAAAGGGATCATGTACGCATGCATCATTAAATTTGTGCAGGTCAACACAGATCTATACCTCCTCTTTAGTCTTTTTCTCCTGGACTACCATAGGGATTACCCAATCTGACTGTTCGACTGGTTTGATGATACCTGTGGCTATCATTTTTTCTAGTTCTTCCTTGACTTTCTACTTATACTTGGGGTTCAATTGATAAGGGCGTTGCTTCACAGGGCACACATCTGGTTTTAAAGTGATGCACATGACCCCTAGGTTCCCTATAATCCCTTTGAGTTATGATAATTTCATAGGAAATAGGTCCTGGTATTCTTTGAGGAATTCTGTGACTCTTCCAATAGTATCATCATCCCAGTAGTCCCCAATTTTAGCTAGCTTGGGTTGCTCCTCTGTTCCAATGTTGACTTCTCGCAGCTTAAGAGGCTTAGTCACATCGACGGTTTGCAGTGGGGGTCTAGCAACTGCGCGCTCTCCCTTTGACTCCAGGATAGAGATATTGCGTGAGTCTTCATCACATTCCTCTATTGACAGATTATGATAGTTGACAATATCCTGCATCTGAATCTCCCACGTTGGTGCCCCATGTGCTACACAAGGGCGTGATTCATCAAATACTAAGGAATCTATATCCTGAAGGCTTCATCGAGTGCCTCTGTTCCACCTATCAACCCGAACATCCCTACAAATTCATTGTTCAGGGTTTCCTAGTGATAGGTGCACTGATGTAGTTCTTCATCTGGATACCATGTAGTGGGGACTGACCCCAAGGAAAGAATGAACAGGTGGACCGATTTGTATGTAGTTCTTTCACACCATTCCTCCATCCATGCGGATAAGTGCTTGCGTGGGTCTCATGGGCTAAGGAAAGTCTTCACGCGCAGGTGAACCAGGCATTCAAACCACACGAACATCATCTCTTGACATTCCTCCCAATCCTGGAAGGTCCCCTTATGTGTTTTCCACCACCGTGTCGGGGTTGCACGCATTGTTAGGTTGAGTGCCCACATTATTCATTCCCTTGGGACTTTTGCTTCAAATGTTTGTAGAAAATCTCTAACACTACCAGAACCATCAAAGTAGGGCATTTCTCTTACCTCTGAGAAGATACATAGGAAGCTTTTCGTGATCCTAGGAAATCACAATGCAAATACATTATGTAACCGATTCTGCCAATTTTCTATCTCCCCATCAGAGTCAGAGAGGCATTCACTATCTTTTTCCTAGAAAATCACACCATCAGCTGTAGGATTTATCAAATCCTCGTCCCAAGTGGTTAATTTATAAATGTGATCCACATCCTCTTCTTTGCACATCGGTTTTGTATATCGTTCTCCTTCCACAAGATCTAGTGGGACTATCACCCTTGTATCGTCATTTTCGAAAACCATGATACTTTTATTTTATTGATAATGCCTCCCATTTCTATTGACCAATATAGCCTAGGAGCATAGGATAAGGTTCAACATCTTCCACAATCTGAATGACTTCAAAATCTGCACATACCTTAACTCCTACGATATCTACCATAATATTTGACAGCCTCCCTAATGGTATGATTTTCTGTTGGTTAGCCATGCGTAGCTATATAGTGGACCATTCTAGCTTAGGTTCTCCCATCCTTTGCCATTTTTTCTTAGGAAGTATGTTTTCATCTGATCCGAGATCCAAGATGACCTGATCCATTTCATAGTCACCGATCTGCACTGTTAGCCGCATCTCTCGCCCCGTGCACTTCTTGTGCTTATACATCTTATGAACATATATAACCTCTGTATGAGGGTAATTTATTTCTGCACAGCTATCTATCACTATTTGAAGATTTTCTACTGCCTTCTGGTTGCCTAGAAGCTTCATACATGCTTGTAGGAATGGTTTAACTTCGTCATCCACTCTTAGGTTTGTCGAAGACTTGGAGGTGGATGCCTCTGTTATGGAAGTAAATCCTCTCTATGGACAAAGACGATCCTTCTATCCCTAGAGTAGGTCTAGTAACAAAAGGACAAAGTAGAGTGTAGGTTCCTAATTACTGAATGATATAGATGAGGTAGATCGAACTACCTGGAGTCCAATGCTATCGTTGTGGCTGTTGTAGTGGTGGCCTCTCGATTCCTATCTAGGCAAGTCACGATCCTTTCGCAGTGATACTTGGATACCTGCAGAAGATCAACAAACAAGAGTAGCATGCAAAGCAACAATCTCATTCATAATTACTAACCAGTCAAGGAGGGCTAAGCATGTTGCATCAATAAAATACATCAACACGACATGGGAACCAGACAATAGTTATACATATTTATTAATAGAAGAAAGAGTTAAAACCAAGCCTTGAAGTCGTGGCCTCTTTCATCGGGGTTCAGTTGAAGTGCATTTCATTGAGTTTCAGGGAATTCAGATGGGGTAAAGGCACAAGCCTAAGCTCTCTCAATGAGGGACTCTTCCATTCTATCTTGAATAGAAATCTCTCCAGCGTTTCTACTACAATATCTTCAGTTTAGCTAGATTCATAAATAAAGGAGGGCTATATTCATAGAGGGAAAGGAGGAGGTTGGGATCCCTACTATGGTTGTAGAGAGGCCTTATCCTTTGGGAGGTTTCCCCAAAAGGTGGAAACAAGAGGCAAAAGGAGGAAGGTCGTGGTTATTCAGTCGAACCACTCCCTATGACTCATCCACGAGGTCATTGTGATCGAAACTTCGCCTCTATTTTTAAAAAAATTTGCATAAACATATTGGCATGGGTGGAAAAATAAGACAGAGTGCCAGCTGGTGTAGGGGCCAGTGTTAATATTCCTCATCAGCGCGAGGGCATAACGGGCTACCAACACCAAGGAAAAAACAGGTGTTTTTGGTGGTCTGTTCAGGAAATGGTCAATAGAAGGAATTTTTTCCTCATGGCAAGAGATGAAGTGATGGTATTTGCAAGGCATGAAAATTTATTTTGATCACATAAATGAGCCTCCAATGTGTGGGATGGGGATTTCAGGGACAATGACAAAATGCTGTGTAATAGATTCCCCCTAAAGCATGAGGTTCGAGAGAGAGGAAGAGGTGAAATGCTTTACGAGAGCGCATTCGAACCAAACGCCATTTTCAAAAGACCTGCAATGATGAATACAACTAATATATTTGAGACATGAACATGTGGTATGGGTGCAACCATCCATAACAGAGTACATATAAACGGAGATCTGAGGTATGGACGCAACCATCCAGCAGTAAGGATCGACAAATAGACTTAGGTATGGTCACAGCCATCCAATCAAAAGAGTCATGTAATAAAGTCATGATAAATCATAATATCCCACAGTCTGGATCTTATAAGACAAAACCCAAGGTCTTATGCTCCATCTCGACCCGAACAAGTACAAATTCAAGCATGCGAATATGTGAGCTGAAGTCGAACATGCTAGAAAGTCACTTGATTACCAGCCAATGATGAAAGTTTTTAACAAGTGCAAGAGAAACCACCAATAATGAAAATGGATCTCAAAATACAACAAGCACAATCCACATAATGTGAACAATGAGCTGGCGTTGAACACCTGTAGAATCACTTGATCGAAGGCCAATGATGTGGACCTATCGTCAAATTCTAAGAACCTACCATTGAGGCATGCAGGTTCCAAGGTATCGGTAGGGAGTCTCTAGACCAACTTCCTGGATAATGAGATAAGGTCGACAGGAATGACCTAGTCGAAGGAGGGCCATAATGTATCCCACATCATCGACATGAGACAGAGGAACATAATGATAGTGAATCAGAAGCAACAGAGAATCAGAAGGAGGTTGAAAACTGCAAAGGCAAACTTCTCTTGAACATATCAGTGACACGACTCTGGATTTGGTAGTATTTTAAATCAAGGGATTTGAGGTCATGGTGACATGGAAAAGAGCAAATGAGAGGTCAAAACAGATTACCCAAACCCATGGAGGAAAAATATGACGAAATGAGATGTCCCCAACCCGACACGAATGCAGACAAGTGTCATGTTCAAGAGTGACATACTGCCGACACAACTAAAATCTGGTTCAATTTTCCCCCACCATTTCTGGTGAGTACCCCAATTATTTTTGAAAAAAAGCTTGAAGGAGATAGAATATGCTTGTGCTGTAAGTTTTTCCTTTGGAAAAATCCAACCTAGTACATTTTATGAGCCCTAGGAAGGAGGAAGTCGGTGAACATCATGATGACGATGTCTGATGTCATAAGGGTTTAACGAGTATGAAAAAGGAATAACTTGATGTCTTTTCATGTTTAGAGAGTTTGAAAAGAAGCAGAAAAGAAAAATCCAACTTGTCCCTTTTCGTAAGTAATCTCTCAGATCCGAAAAGGTAGAAAATAATATCTAAAAGAACCTCTTAGTCATGATAGGCTAAGGTATTCCTTTTTCATAAATAATCTATCCCAACCCGAAAAAGGGGTAAATGTATACTGGGTAGATATCGTTTCGTAGCCATTTAACGTGTTCAAAATGACAAGAGTCTTGACAATATTTTCAGTTTTAGAGTGTCAGAAAAGAGCTGAAATATGACTCCAGTAGTGGCTTTTTTTTGTATTTACCGAGTCTGAAAAAGTATAAAATACAACTCGTGACTTCATCACTATCGCATTAAAGATCTGTCACTGCACAAGAAACAAACGTAAAACCCATTTCTCAAAATAACATAATGTAATAATCAAAAAACATGTCTTAAAACCTAATTAGGGTTATGAAAAGTTATAAAATTCCAAAAATGGTAAAAAATAATTACTTTTCACTTTTACCTCTTGTGGAGCAATAGCGACCCATTTTACCTTGTGATTTTGCGGTAACGATAGCGGGCAATCCAATAGACCAATCTCAAATCCGTCTGTTCCAGGTAAGATCCGACATCCTTCCCCATATTTTAAGCATTCTTTCTGTTCCTGCAACCTTTAGTTTTGATTTCTAAGGGGAAAATTGTGAAAATTAGGGCACAACAGTCAGCGCAGGTTTCAGGCACAGACTCGCGCCAACCGCCTGATTTTCTAAACTGTAGTGCACCCATTGGCGCTACTATTTTCAAAAAAATCGTTCCAACCACATAGATCTCTCAAAGAAATCCTAATGTAAGAAATCAAGTCTAAATTTCTTAAATTTCAACTTTGGATTTGGCTAATAATGTCCATATGAACATATTTGCAGGTGAAAGAGTGACAAAATGGTGATAGAGTGGAAGGAACTAGAACATAGTGAAGAGGATTAGCTTGCCATGGGAAATGTGAGATGCATGGAAGCTTTTAGAGACCGTGGAGTAAAGAATTTCTTCATGACACTATGCCTCAGAGCTCAACTGGAGCTGCTGCAATACTTGATTAGTATCTGGGACAAGGATCAGGGAAAATTCATTCTTCGAGATCAGGAGCTCAAGATTGATGTTTCTGATATTTATTTCATAATAGGACTGTCACGGAGGGGGGTAGCACTGATCTTGACCGGCACCTGGCCCACTATGGACAGCATGGGCATGGTGATTGACATGGTTTGCCTGGGAGCATGGAAATAATCAAAAAGCGGGAAGGTGGATATCCAAACTATACTAAGGGTAGTGCTACACATGATCACACGAGTTGCAGGAACACAAGCACTACACAAAGCAACAAAAACACAACTACTTCTTGTTGTAGACTGCTTGTCATCGACTATCTACAACTGGGCAGAGGCAGTAACAATCAATATAAAATGTCAGCTAACAAAGTGGAAGAAGACCAAATTGAAATTGTTTGGTTATGGATCCATCCTGGTATCGTTCATTCTAGAATGATTACCAATATTTCATCGTTAGGAGGTGATAGTCCCAACACCACTGGCACTGGAACCATGGATGGCTCGATGGGCAGCTCTAATGCTAAGGTCAGGGGGCGGTCAACAAATTTCCTAAAGACCGAAGTTTTTTTATTGGCTCCGCCGAGAGCTGATTGTCATGGAGGACTGGCCCTATTCTGGCACAGATTTCACTGGTGATCCGGACCTCCCACTCCCGGAAGGAGAGGATTAGGATGAAGCACTAGGTAAGACTCATTTTTAGTTTTATGAGTATTTTTCTTTTTTTTTGGTATGTATGTTCTGACAACTAATCCATGCATTTGATATGTAGGCCTAGAAAGACCTGCAGGGATGTCTCCGATAGCAAGGTGAATACGTCGTGATTTTGATGTGCCCCTCAAGGTGAGGAGGAAATCGTGCACAACTTGGAGGGAATCGTTTGTGGGGTGCCAAACTATGTGTGGTTTGATGATGTTCCTCGTGCATATCAAATAAAATCACTTGCTGAGGCAGCTTGTCCGGGCAGTGACATTTTATCATGATTATCATGTCGATTAGACACCTAGGCTTTTATTTCTGCATGTTGTTATGAGATATGGTGTCTCAGGATGTAACAGAAACACACATATTTTTTGAAATTTATGGTTCACACTAATGCAAACATTCGATATATATATATACATCTATTTTCCTATTTGATATGAGTCTCTCATGTGATGATGATTTTACAAATTAGGTAAATTTCTATCCAATACAATGTTAGCCAATGTATCAATTAATGCATTCATTTGTCTAGGAATATGTTCATATGTGATATAATCAAAATGTCTTTCCAGCAAACGAACACACAAATAAAACCTTAAAATGTGAGGGTTTCTAACTGAATAATGCCCATTAAGTTGAAGAACAACAAGCTGAGACTCTAGATTTACAAGAAACGTCCTAATGCCGAGGGTAATCGCCTCGATTAATAGTTCAATGACAACACTATATTCTGCGACATTTTTTGTAGTTCGTCCTAGAAAAATACCTTGTAGGTCTATCAACTCACCAGAAGAATCATAAATCACTCAGGCTACTGTAGACAAGTTCTGGGTACTACGGGAAGCACCATTTGCGAAACCAACATAAGGGGTAATATACATCTTCACAATAAGAAATGACCCAACAAGCAGTAAAACGCTCGCAAAACACACCAAGCTAAGAATTTACAAAAATGAAAAAAACACCTATGTAAACAAAACATGCACGAATGACTCATGCATAATATTTTTTGAGATATAACCCATTTCTGGGCTGATATAAAGGATGACCTTCGTAATCAATGAGCTCATAGGCCCCATTATTCAAAATGCGTTTAACGATGTAAGGCCCATTCCACATGGGTTGAAATTTACCTGCCCCTAGCTTATCATGAGATTGATCGTACAGGAAGATGAGGTCTCCTACAAAGGAGCGAGGGGAAACTAGCTGGTCAAAATGGGCTTTGACCCACTATTTCTGTGCCTCAATGGCCAAAGAAGCAAAGCAACGAGTTTCATCTAGCCTCTCTAAGTAGAGAAGAAGATCTTCTTCAGGTGAAGTGTTGGGCAGTAATTCAATATCCAACTTAAGCGAAGGTATTTCACACTCAATCGGAAGGGTAGCTTCCAGATCGTAAACAAGCTAGGATGGAGTGAATCTGGTCGCATCCTTGACTGAGGTTTTCCATGCACAAAGAGCCGAAAATAACATGAGATGCCAATTGTATTTGTGGATCCGAATCGTACGTTGAAGCATAGTGACTAAAACTTTGTTCATAGCTTCGACCTGGCCATTGGCATGAGGATAGTATGGCGTTGAGTTTTCATGATGCAAGCCCAACTTGGAACTCAACTCCGCCACCATATAATGCCGAAAATGGGAACAATAATCGGTAACGATGGCTTGAGGGACACCAAAGCTAGAAATGATGTGATTGAATATGAACTGAGTGGTTGTCTTACCATTGGCGGCAAGTGCAGGCACTGTTTCGGCCCATTTGGTGAAGTAGTGTATGAATACGATAATATAGGCATGCCCCCAGGTCGAGTGAGGGTTACACATCATAAAATTGATGCCCCACTTTGCAAAGGGACCAACGATAATGACAGGGTACGGATCTGCAGGCGGCACGCGCATCTTTTGCTGATAGATCTAGCAATCATGACATTTACTGACAGCAATAATGCAATCCTTGAGGATAGAGGGCCAGAAATACCCATCACAAAGAATCTTTTGTGCAGTAGCATAACCAAACATGTGACCACCACAGGAACCACTGTGGAAATCATTTAGAACTTTCTCAGCCTCCTCGAGGGTCAAACACCGACGAAGAATGGAATCTACTCTGACACGGTAGAGTGTATCTCTGACTATATGATAAGTTTGCGACTGATGATGGATACGTTAGCGAGAATCCTTCATCAAATTGGATCTAAAAGTAGAATTATGAGGATATACGATGATATCACCATACGAAGGATCGAGGGTGGAGATCAGAAAAAGCATATTTTTTGGAATGCATTCTTCAGAACCAGACGGAGTGGAGTTCAATTGGCCTCCTCCAGGTGCGTGGTCTGATTTTGGGGACGAGGAAGAGTTCCTTCCTCTTACTTCGGGATCACCATTTGTAGTTGCAGATATACCCCCTATTCCTCGTCGTATTTTTGACGATCTTACAACTTCATTAGATATATATTCTTCGAGTCTTGTTGACAGTGAAGGAATGCTTGTTTCCACAGGCCCAATATCAACTTTTCCCTGAAGATCTTCCGCATGATTTTGTTCAATATTCTTCTCAATCAGTGTCATTGCCACCTAGTTATCATACTTTGAGTCATATTATGTCTGGTGTTGCATCCATAGCATAATCCAGTACATCAAATCCCCCTAGGAGTTTGGTCCTCCCTTCGTTGGGACTATCACCTTCGACACTGAGTTCATCGGTTATTGTTACATCTGTCCCAGTCCAACCTACCGTCTATGTAGCCTCGTCTACATCGGTTGTTATGACATAGTCGTCAGAACCTTTTCACACTCGTAGGTCTATCATACTTAATCCTACGTGGCCTATCAATGAGGGTCCAAGCAGATCACAAGCTCATGCTGCAGAGACTGCACCTGCTAGTGCGGCTATGACTACGCCTATGGTTTCTACCTATGATTTTGAAGAGCACATGTTGGACATTCACCGATGTTATGATCCTTCTCCAGATGCTCAATCTCCTGTAGCCCTGTCTGCTTCTAGTATGACTTCGATTGTCCCTATGATTCTTGGTGGCCTCACTTTTGAAGAGTATTTGTTGGTTGTTTAGCAACATAACTCTTAGGGTTTTCGGCCACCCCAATTGAATATTAATCCTCCACATCATTATGATGCTGTCGGTAACCCCATCTATTCATTTCCTGTTGATCCTTATCAGACCATCACTCATTTAGGACCTTTGCTACAAGGACAAACCTTACAGGGACAACCTTTGGCTCAGCAGGGACAATCCTTTGGTCCTTAGGGAAAACCTTACGGTCCGCAAGGGCAACCTTCTATCCAATAAGGAAAACCCATTGGTCCTTTAAGTCAGTTTCAACCAGGAATGTTGTATGTTGTCAGCGGGCCATAGGGACAACCCATTGCACAACAGAAGCAATTGTACGTATAGTATGGCCAAACTTTTGTGAAACAAGGAAAACCCATTAGGGGAATTTTTAGGTCTAAAATGGGCCTCCTAAGGAAATTATAAAATAATAGTAGAAAAAATCAAATAAGATTTGATGACATCATCAAATTTTAGAGGGAAAAATGAAAAAACTACTTTTTCAACTCATATTTTCAACTTATCTCCCAATTTTTTTACTCAAATTTCGCACAAGAGTACTCGTTGGATGCGAAATTTAATTCCCCATCCAAGGAGTACCTATGTTGCATACTTTCGATGGGTTCTACTACACGAAAAATGAGAAATAAATAAAAAAACGTGATTACAATCACGTTGTTTTATGTATTTCTCATTTTTCGTGTAGTAGAGTTCATCAAAAGTATGCAACATGGGTACTCCTTGGATGAGGAATTAAATTTTGCATCCAACGAGTACTCCCACTCGAAATTTGAGTAAAAATTTTGGGAGATAAGTTGAAATTATGAGTTCAAAAAGTAGTTTTATTATTTTAGTATTTTTTAATATTTTTACCTTTGTATTTAAAAAATGGTAAATCATCCCCCATGGCTGACATCATCATATTGAATCCTATTGGTTGTTATAAAGTTTATTTTTGTCGTACATTTTTCTTAGGAGGCCCATTTTAGACCTCAAAATTCCCCTAATGCTGCGATCTTGCTTCGAGTCAACTTGGTCATCGGGGACAACCTGGTCCATTACCTCCATTAGGCCAACATCTTCTAGAAGGGCAACCTAGTGGCTCTCAATATCCAGGCCAACCTATTCCGTAGGGGCAACCTGCTCAACCAGCTCAGCAACCAATTCAACCTATTCAATAGCCAGTTCAACCTGTTCAAAAACCTATTCAACCTGCTCCACAGCCGGTTCAGCCTATTTATCTGATTCAACAAGGTCCACCTATTCAGAAGCCTACTCAACCTGCTCAACCCCAAGGCGCTTATTACCCACAAGTTTAATATCATCTGGTATATAATGCGCCTCAAGGTTTCACTTTTTACTCTCAAAATCCATCTTAGTTGGTGTATAATCAACCTCAAGACCATGCTTACATTCTGCAAAAGAATCCTTACGTTGCTCAGCAAGGACCTCAATGGTATGCTCAAAATTAGTATCCTGGTCCTCAACCCCAGTATCAGCAGAATTATCAGGTTTATAACCGTTATGGCTAGAATCCTCCAGGCCAAAACATATGGGGGTATAATTTCTCGCAAGTTGGGTGGAATGTTAACACAGGTCCTTATCAGAGACCTCCAATGCCTTTTAACCCTCAATTACAATTCCTTGCTACGTTGGAACTGCCTGATGTGTTGAAGTTAACGAACGATCCAATTCTTCATAACCCATATTGGCCTCTAGTTCCAACTAAAATTCCTGGTGATTGTCCTAAATTTGAGGGCAAGTCTGGAGAAGACCCCCAAGCGCATGTTATGAATTACCACTTGTGGTGTTCCTCTAACTCTTGGGGTGACGATTCCATTCGAATTTGTCTTTTCCAAAGGACTCTTACTCGTGTCGCTTCCAATTGGTACATTGAGCTATCTCATCGCATTTTTTAAGACTTCAACTCTCTCGCCATGGAATTCCTTACTCATTTTCAGTTACCAGTTCGTTATGAGACCAGGACACACCTCCTCACATCCTTGAAATAGGACCGAGATATAGGGGTTGGTGCTAGTGCAACACAAGCAACATGTGCCAATCGACACGACTTTTCAATCCAAAAATGCACCAAGCCAAGTATCTGTGGGAGAATGGGAAATCTAATGAGCGGAGGTCAATTTGGACACTCTAGAGCTAAAAAAGAGGACTCTAATCAAGCATTTAGACCAGAAAATATAGATAAAAAAGTAAATAACCGAAGTCTACTTGACAAGGAAAAACAAACTCACAATATTCCCAGTGGAGTCTCCAATTTGTTATAGAAGTAAATCCTCTCTGCGGATAGAGACGATCCTTCTAGCCCTAGAGTGGGTCTAGTAACAAAAGGAAAAACTAGAGTGTAGGTTCCTAATTACTGAATGAAATAGATGAGGTAGATCGACCTACCTGGAGTCCAACTCTATCGTTTTGGCTATTGTAGTGGTGGCCTCTTGATTCCTGTCTAGGAAATTCATGATCCTTTCGCAGTGATACTTAGATACCTACACAAGGTCAACATACAAGAGCAGCAGATGAAGAAACAATCTCATTCATAATTACTAACCAGTCAAGGAGGGCTAAGCATGTTGCATCATGTAATATCCCAAAATAGGGAACATCTACAATGTTAGGAATATCTTATAGTATTCCCAAATTAGAGATCCAAAAATACATAAACACAAAATGGAGTAGCAGTGGTAAACCAACTCATAAAATGTAATAAGAACTCATAGCCATCTTATTAATGTTACAGCAGCAGAATGTGTACAAGATCTTGAGGAAATGATCACTCAAGTCTAGGCAAACCAACCTCAAAGTAACATGTACAAGAAATATGAGATACACTGCTATACAGAAAAATGCTAAGGCTATGAATGCACAGTTTTATAAGAATCACTGCTACAGAATGAATGTCAATACATATATGTAGAAATATAAGGGTAAAATAATGTGGGGAGAAAAGCTCTAACCCCTGAAAAACAATGTCAAGTCAATCATAGAAGGATTGGCTGAAATATACACAATGGCCAAAATGCCGGAGTTGCAGTCTCAAAAATATGTAGCAGCTGCAACTCAAGAAATGGATGAAAATAACTGAATATGCTACATATGATGAATGGATCTCATCCAATGGATCTTTCAGGTGAAAGGTTGATCCAATCACTGAAGATCTCACCCTCCAAACTAGTAATGCAAACCCCCACTGCAAATACTCTCAGAAATAATGTAGTTAAGGAGAGGGACTGCGCTATAGGTGACGGTAAATTCTTGTCCTGATGCCAAATATATGGAATCAGCTCCTGAATATTCCTCACTAAATAGAAGCTCCCTCCTATAAAAGATAAGCTCTAGAAGTGGTGTTATGGAACCCTCCACTGCAACACCCTACAACACAACGTTTCCTGCTACAGGAATAAAGCTGTAGCTAAAGGAGGTGGCTTGGCCTTGAGCCTGAATTTGGAGAAATGAAGTACAATCCCTCAAGAGGCCTCTCAGGAAGGGAGAAGGATTCCTGAACATGAATTCCTTTTGCTAAGCAGCACAACAATCTCAGTTAAACAACTAGAGAAAGCAAATAGTCATGCAGATCAAAATCCAATACTCAATAACATGTCCTCCTATGTTTGCCTTGTCCTCCCTTTATACAAATGAAAGCCTTCTTGCCTTGGCCCCCATACATTAGGGTTTCCTCCACCAAATGATCTCTCCCCCATTCATACTACGTTGTCTTTCAAAGTGATCCACTCCCTCCATGGCAACGTTGTTGACTTGTTCAAACTTGACCTTGTCCTTTTGTATTTTCCCCTTTTCACACCCGAGGGTGCAAAAATATAGCTACTCTAATGATCCCTTTCACACTATGAGGGATTTCATTCCTACTCATAGGCCTCCTTACCCATTTATTCACCTCCTAGATGATATAAGCAAAATCAATGTTCCAATTAGCTTCATGTTAATTTTGGGAACATCACAGTTCTCCCCTCCCAAATGTTGCTTGTCCTTAAGCAACTGCAAGGATAGAACTGAAGGGCCTTCTTGAGGCATGAGGGATGATATGAATTGGGATCTACCATCCCTATATGAATCTCCCATCCCCAAGAAATCATCCATACAACATGAGTTACCTCCCAACATGGCAACTCCTGAAAGTCTTCCTCCACCTTTGGCTCATGCAAAGTAGGTGGGCTGAAAATATGATCATGGTAGACAAGGTAGTCTACCCCACGTTGTCCTTCTCTCCACTCATGATAAGTGTAGATTATGTGTTGATTATGGGCTGCAATAGTATTTCCCTTAAGTGGAAAAATGAAGAACAATCCTCCAAGGATCTCCTCTCCAACACTGAAGAACAAGCTAGCCCAAAACATCTCATCCATGATGAGTAGGACATGATCATCATAGGGTATCCAAATGAGAAGTTTGCTGAAGGTTTTACATGATGCTTCATGATACAAACAATGTCTCAAGTGGACACAATGTAGTCTCTCCCACTGCAACTTCAGAAAATAGCATGGCAAGTGATGTTTTGTTAAATGGCTCGTTGTGTGAATCATCACATCTACTAGTGAATAGTAAATGGGTGAATGTGTCAAATGAGAATACAAGAAATAATCAAACACTTTCCCATGGTTATACAAAGGATGGCTGTATCCATCATAATAGTTGGAAAAATTTTGTTTATGGAGCTCAACAATAAACTTGCTCTCTTGTGGAGCAATGCACTGTTTGATAATGGTAAGAAGATGCAAATACTATGTTAGATAATCAATAGATGCAAAAAAAAAAATTTATCACCATGTGCTGAAATTAAAGTGATGCATGAATATATGAATAAGTCCATGCTCCAAAGGAACAATGTTGTTGCCCTATGCAAATAGGCTCCTGCTAACTCATAGCTCAATTCTCTGACATGATTATTGTCAAAGACTCCTCCAATAATGTTGCTGCAATTTGGAAATTCCTCCCAAAATGGAAGTACTTCCTGTTCATCTAAGGCTAAGGAGTAGCCCCTTTGCACCATGATAGTGCCATCTCCTACTCCTACAACAACATGCAACATGTGAGAGAAAATATTCCCTTGCTCTCCGAAGACCATCCAAAGCAACAATAGTATACCTCCATCATACAAATCATGTGGTGAAAACATAATGATCATATCATCATAATGCATAGACACTCCTTGCTGCCCCATGATGCAAGTATCTTGCCAAGCTCTTTCCTCCTACATACCCTTAGAAAAATGACATGTCTCGTGATGGCCAAACTCTCTCAAGAGTAGCCAACACAACTTTGCCTCTTGCTGCCCTGTGTCATAGATTTGCAAGTGGCTCACAAACCTCTTGCTCTCCATCCACATCCACTCAACCACTCGTGGATGTCCTCTACAATTCTTCATCTTGGTACTCCTCCAATGAGGGCTACCATCTTCCCAAATCAGTTCTTTGATCTTGCATTTCATGGGATGTTGAAATGAAACTCCTTGGAGATCTCCTCGAAAATACCTCATACCCACAACCATCTTGAATCCATCAAGATCCAAATGTGATGAGGGAAGAACCTCCTCAAATTGAAGAACTTCGCACTCCATGTCATGTTGAAGTGCACCTCCAATGAGATCCCTCCATGAGATCTTCTCCTTATCAATGGTCCCCCAAAACCAATAAGGTCTTCGAATTGCAAGTAGAAGTTTCTCTTTGAGATGTGGAATGCCCATTGAGAAAGGGTCATTTAGAAAGTATAAAATTCTTCTCACTCCAAGATGTCTACCTTCTATCATTATTTCCTCCAAGGCTTCAAACCCCAACCTCAAGTGTGGTATGCAATCCAATAAAGGCTCATGAGGATGATGGTTTATCTCTTCCTTGAATGATTCAGGGTTGCACATCGCAGTGAAATTCTGTTGCTCTAAATCAACAACATGAAATGATGTAGAACCATCCATAATTTTTTCTAAAATGATAAGAGATGGAAATTTCGGCATACCTTTGGGAAACTTAGAAGCATCTTGTATGGTTGTAAGGGCTTCCTCCTCCAATGTGTTGGCTTCCCCAACTGCTGAGGATGAAGGCTACTTCTCCGTGACTGTGACAATTTTGGTATATGAATATTCAACTGGTGGTGAGGGTTACTCCCTCCTTTTTCCAAATCTTTTGATCATCCTTTTAGAAAACTCAGCAAGAGTAGATACCCTTGCATGGCTCAAATGGATGAACCACCAAGTATCAGCTTCACCTTCAAGGTGCATCACTGCAATTTCTATAGCCTCTTTCTCTACTATTGGATGTAGTATGAAGAAAGCCTATAACTTCATTATCCAAGCCTTTGCTGCACATTTGAGTGATCCATCAAAAGTAGACAATAGAAATCTATTGCCTCTCATCATCCCATAGCTGTAGGTTCTTCCTTCTTCTCTCAGCTGAATGAACTGTGGTAAAGCTAGAGTATCCTTGGAGGCTCTATATTTAGCTTTGTATTCAGCAAGGTATTCACTTAGAATTTCAAATTCCAAGTGTCCTTCATGCTTCATGATTTCTTCCTTGTGAGAGTAGGAAGTGCATGGTCCTCCCTCTTCTCCTTCTTCTATCTTCTTAACCTCCTTGGAGAGGTCCTTTCTAGATTTGAAAATTGATGAGAGAAATCTCATTCTTTTCATCATCTTGATCTCTTCTATCTTCTTATGGCTGAAACTCACAGGCTGAGCCAAGACTATGCTTTGATACCACTGCAATATCCCAAAATAGGGAACATCTACAATGTTAGGAATATCTTATAGTATTCCCAAATTGGAGATCCAGCAATACATAAACATAAACTGGAGTAGAAGTGGTAAGCCAAATCATAAAATATAAGAAGAACTCATAGCCATATTATTAATGTTACAGCAACAGAATGTGTACTAGATCTTGAGGAAATGATCACTCAAGTCTAGGCAAACCAACCTCAAAGGAACATGTACAAGAAATATGAGATACACTGCTATACAGAAAAATGCCAAGGCTATGACTGCGTATTTTATAAGAAGCACTGCAATAGAATTAATTTCAATACATAGATGTAGAAATATATGGCTCAAATAATGTGGGGAGCAAAGCTATAACTGCTGAAAAACAATGTCAAGTCAATCCTAGAAGGATTGGCTGAAATATACACAATGGAAAAAATGTTGGAGTTGCAGTCTCAAAACTGAGTAGCAGCTCCAACTCAAGAAATGGATGAAGATAATTGAAGATGCTGCATATGATGAATGGATCTCCTCCAATGGATCTTTCAGGTGAAAGGTTGATCCAATCACTGAATTCCTCACCCTCCAAACTAGTAATGCAAACCTCCACTGCAAATACTCTCAGAAATAACGTAGTCAAGGAGAGGGACTGCACTATAGGTGACGGGAAATGCTTGGCCTGATGCCAAATATATGCAATCAGCTCATGAATCTTCCTCACTGACCTCCCAGAGTAATAGAAGCTCCCTCCTCTGAAAGATAAGCTCTAGAAGTGGTATTGTGGAACCCTCCACTGCAACACCCTGCAACACAACGTTTCCTGCTACAGGAATAACATTGTAGCTAAAGGAGGTGGCTTGTCCTTGAGCCTGAATGTGGAGAAATGAAGTAAAATCCCTCAATATTCCTCTCAAGAAGGGAGAAGGATTCTTGAATATGAATTCCTTGTGCTAAGTAGCACAACAATCTCAGTTAAACAACTAGAGAAATAAAATAGTCATGCAGACCAAAATCCAATACTCAATAACTTTTCCTCCTATGGCTTCCTTGTCCTCCCTTTATACAAATGAAAGCCTTCTTGCCTTGGCCTCCACACATTAGGGTTTCCTCCACCAAATTATCTCTTCCCCATTCATATTGTGCTATCTTTCAAAGTGATCCACTCCCTCCATGGCAGCGCTATTGACTTGGTCAAAATTGACCTTGTCCTCATGCATTTGCACCTTTTCACACCTAGGGGTGAAAAAATATAGCTACTCTGGTGATCCCTTTCACACTATTAGGGATTTTATTCCTACTCATGGGCCTCCTTACCCATTTATTCACCTCCTAGATGATATAAGAAAAATCAATGTTCCAATTAGCTTCATGCTAATTTTGGGATCATTACACATCAATAAAATACATCAACACGACATGGGAACCAGACAATAGTTATACATATTTATTAATAGAAGAAAGAGTTAAAACCAAGCCTTGATGTCGCATCCTCTTTCAGCATGGTTCAGTTGAAGCACATCTCAATGATTGTCAGGGAATTCGGACGGGGTAAAGGCACAAGCCTAAGCTCTCTCAATGAGGGACTCTTCCGTTCTATCTTGAATAAAAATCTCTCTAGCGTTTCTGTTACAATATCTTTAGTTCAGCTAGCTTCATCAATGGAGGATGGCTATATTTATAGAGGGAAAGGAGGAAATTGGGATTTTTTCAGGACAAATGACCTCCTCATCAGCTCAAAGGAGAAGGTAACATGGAAGGAAGAAAATGACCTAGAGAAGATGCATTTTTTCCAAGGTAACGCACCCCAGAAACATCTAGGCAGAGTTATAATACACCTGAGCCATGAAAAGGGAGCGTTAATGCCTAGGGTAATGCTCTATCTTTCCAAAGGGGAAACGTTAACCGTGCTTGAGTGTTAAAAGGGAAATATATTATGGAAAAATGACTGGCATTTCTAGCTTTCTCTCAAAAGGAATCAGTTCAAAATAGAAACTAAATGGCACAAACCTTTTATTAGGCATTGCCAAACCTAACTCAACTCCTATGGAAGGAAAAAGAAAGGAAAAGCAAGGACACATTTGTAGGTTTTAACCCTGTACATAAATTATCTGCAAACAAATATTTAAAATAGAAAATAAACAATAACGAGAGCATAAAACATAAACAAATAAACACAGATATTTTCCCCTGGATCCCAAATCGGGACGACTAGCTTGATTTTTCGTTATATTCCTTTTAGTATTACAACACATATATATACATGTCAAAGCATACATAAACCCCAATCCATTAACCCTAGATTAGAACATAACCGTAGTTCCCTTGACCAGGTCTACAAAATATCAGGGGCCAAAAACCATCATGCCCCAAAACCATGTGCAAACCCATGCACAAAACCATGGGCAGGTCCACCCACTGGAAAATAAGGCCCAAAATTGTTTTCTCGGGGCACTGCCCCACACCCCAATAGGGGGGGTTTCCACCCCCCCTGTGACCCCCCTACTACACCCGATGCAATGTACAAGGGGGGCTATTTCCCCCCCTGTGACCCCCCCCCCCGCGCGTGACTAGTCATGGAAAGAATATAACACAAACCCAACATTCTCCCACTTGTTTTATTTCCGCGGGGGGCCACAGGAGAGCTGAGTCATTAGCCCAGCTTTGCAACACCCATTTTTTCTCTACACCAAGAGAACTTCTGAGTGTTCGCAGACTTCGTCAATGCATCTGCAACATTCTTCAAAGTGTCCACCTTTACCAGCAACACCCTTTTAGCCTCAACCATATATCTCACAAAGTGATATTGAACATCAATGTGCTTTGTCTTTGAATGATAAGCAGGGTTCCTAGCCAAGAAAATTTCACTTTGGCTATCACAATCTATCCTTATAACTTGCTGCACCAACCCCATACTTGAACACAATCTCTATAACGAAACTGCTTCCTTGCTTGCATGAGTGGCTTCCATGTATTCTGCCTCTGTAGTTAAAAGAGCCACTACAGACTGTCATTTACTCATACAAATGATTGCACCTCCAAATAGGCTAAACACCTACCCAATTGTAGATCTTCTTTGGTCTAGATCTCCAGCCCAGTCTGCATCAACAAAACCACAAATGTCCAGCACTCTTTCCAATCCTGGTCTTCCCTGGTAGCACAAGCCATAATCATTAGTGCCACGTAAATATCTGAAAACCTACTTCACTACTGTCCAATTCTCTTTCCATGGGTTTGACATAAATCTGCTCAATACTCCCACTGCATGTGCAATGTCTAGTCTAGTATATACCATTGCATACATCAAGCTACCCACTGCACTTGCATATGGAACACAGGACATATCCTCCTCTTATTCTTGTGTCTTGGGACACTGTTCAATAGACAGCTTTGTACCTATAGGAATCAGAACATTCACCAGTTTACTATCCTGCATATTGAACCTCTGCAATGTAGTCCTGATATAGTTCCTATGGTTTAACTAGAGCTTCCTCTTTGCCCGATCTCTCTTAATTTCTGTGCCCAAAATATAGTTTGCAGCACCAAGATCCTTCATGTCGAATTTGGAGAACAATTGGTTCTTCAAATCTTGGATAATTTTTTGTCATTTAAAATCAACAACATATCATCCACATACAAGACCAAATAAATAACACGGTCACCAATTAATTTAAAATAAACACAGTGATCCTCCTTGCTTCTGGTGAAGCCAAGCACCCGTATATAGGTATCAAATTTCTAATACCACATCCTTGGTGACTGTTTTAACCCATACAGAGACTTCTTTAACCTCCATACCAGTTCTTTTTTCCCCTTCACCATAAATCCTTCAAGTTGTTTCATGTAGATCTCCTCTTCCAGATCCCCATGAAGAAACGTTGTGTTCACATCCATCTGTTCTACCTCAAAATAAAATGCAGCAATAACAGATAAAAGTAATCTAATAGAAGAAACTTTGGCAACAAGAGAAAAAATATCACCAAAACCAATTCCCGGCACCCGGGAATAACCGTTTGCTACCAACCGAGCTTTGTGTTTCTCCACCTTTCCTTCTACATTCATCTTCTTCTTAAACACCCATTTTCTCCCGATTGGATTCCTTCCAGCCGGCAACTCCACCAGATCCTGTGCCTCATTTTTATGCAAGGATGCCATTTCATCAACCATAGCCTCCTTCCAGAGTTTTCCATCGTCTAAATCTACTGCCTCCCTGACGGTTCTGGGATCATCATTAGTTATAGTTAAAGCAAAATTTGAATAGAAAGCAGATGGACTATACCTTTCTGGTTGTCTTCTTTATTGAACTGATATTCTCATAGCTGAAGTTTGTGGCTCTTCCTCTTCTGATTCTTCTTCTGTTGTAGAGTCCGATTTATCCTCCTTTAGCTCCAACTCTATCTTCTCAAGTTCCTTTGGTATTACTTCATGTTTAACAACAAATTTAACCTCTCTAAACACCACATCTCAGTTGTACACAACCTTCCTTGTTTCTGGGTTCCAAAGCTTGTAACTGTTTAAACCATCTTTATACCCAATAAAGATGCACCTTTCAGATTTATTATCCAACTTGGTGCTTTTATCCTTTGGAACATGTACATATGCATCACATCCAAATACCCTCAAATGTGAAAGAGAGGGTTTCTTACCAGTCCATACCTCATGTGGAGTCTTATCCTCCAATGCTGATGAAGGTGATCTGTTAACCAATTAACATGCAGTCTCCACTGCCTTTGCCCAGAATTCGTGTCCTAACCCAGTACCACTAAGCATGCTTCTTGACTTTTCCGTCAGCGTCCTATTCATTCTTTCTGCAACTCTGTTTTGTTGAGGTGTGTATGGAGTAGTCTTCTACCGTGCTATACCACACTTCTTACAGAACTCTTCAAATTCCTTCTTGCAGAACTCTCCACCATTATCTGTCCTAACACCTTTATCTTCTTCTCTGTCTGGTTTTCCACCAGAGCCTTAAATTATTTAAATTTGTCAAAGACTTAAGATTTCTTCCTCAAGAAATATATCAATGTATTCCTTGAGAATTCATTTATGAATGAAACATAGTACACAGACTTACCTAGTGATGGAACCGACACAGGTCCAAACACATCACTATGCACAAGCTCTAATATCTTGCTTTCCCTCTTAGCACTAGAAGGAAAACTCACCCGATTCTGCTTCCCATATACAAAATGTTCACAGAAATTGAAATCCATAGAGAAATTAGACATACCTTCTACCATACCACTTCCATGCAATATCCGAAGGCCCTTCTCTCCAATATGTCCAAGACTTTGATGCCATAACATGGTCTTTTCTCTAGAGACCACTAGGCTTTCCGCTCCACTTTCAGGAACCACAGAACTGTTGCACCCATCAATAACAGTGCTGCCCTGAAGCTTGTACAAAGTTCCAATCCAAACTCCCCGCATTAATACCAGTGCTCCCTGAACCATATTATAGGTATCTTTCTCGAACACTATTTTTATACCTGCATCATCCATCTTGCTTACAGAAATAAAATTTCTGGCCAATGCAGGAATGTGAAAAACACCATGAAGTGTTATAATCCTTCCACCTTACATCTCCAGCTTGAATTTTCCACGTTCAACGATTCTGGCCTTCCTATCATCACCTAAGAAGACATCACCGCCATCATATTTCTCATACTCGCAGAACCACTCCCTATGGGGAGTGAAGTGAAAGGATGCACCTGATTCAATCAGCCATGACTCATGATCTACATGTGTATTTGAAGAAGAAGCAAAATACACATTCCAAACTTCATCCGAGGTGGTTTTTGCCTCTGCAGAAGGAGAATCATCAGATCCCTTTCCTTTCTCAGGAGATTTAGATCTGCAAACCTTTTTGTAGTGCCATTCCTTTCAGCATTTCCAGCACACTTTACAAACTTTCCAGAAGATTTAGATCTCACACTCGAAACCTTACTCTTTTTCTGTTCTAGGACCTTCCTCGTACAGATAAGGTATCTCCATTCCGGCCCTCCATATCTCTCTATCTCATTTCCTCCAACAGCAAGGCTGAGACAATGTTATCAAAATTCAAGGTAGTTGTATTTCTACCTATTGCAATAACCAGACTGTCCCACGAATATGGTAGAGAACACATCAAACTGATGCACTTATCTTCATCTGAGATTTTAATCTCAAAAGATGACATCTGACTTACCATAGTATTGAAGGAATTCAGATGCTCTATCATCGAGTCTCCATCCTTCATCCTCAGGTTATACATCTTTTTCTGTAAGAACAATTTATTCACCAGAGACTTAGATTGGTACAAAATCCCTAGTTTGTCCCACAAGGTCATCGTCATAGCTTCCCCAGATACATTCAACAATATTGAATCTGAGACACACAATCGTATTGTGCTCTTTGCCTTCTGATCTAGCTTCTTCCAATCTTCATATGACATTGTCGTTGGCTTAGTACCCAGATCTACCATGATCCACTGATCTTTATCCACTAGCAAATCCTCCATCTTGATCTTCCACAACTCAAAACTCTGACCATTAAATTTCTTGATCTTTATCTTCCCGCCACTCGCCATCTTCTTTCACCACAAGAATCGATCCCGCAGATCTCCCATTGAACAGGGTCTACCTCAAGCCCAAGAAAAAAGCCCTCAGTAGCAAAGGCGTCCCCTTGAATCTGAAACAGCTCTGATACCAAATGTAGGTTTTAACCCTATACAGAAATTATCTAGAAACGAATCTTAAAAACAAAAAATAAATAATAATGAGAGCATAAAACATAAACAGATAAACACAGAGATTTTCCCCTAGATCCCAAATCGCGATGACCAGCTTGATTTTTCATTATGTTCCTTTTAGTGTTAAAACACATATATATACTTTCCGAAGCATACATAAACCCCAATCCATTAACCCTAGATTAGAAAATAATCGTAGTTCCCTTGACCGGATCTACAAAATACCAGGGGCCGAAAACCATCATGCCCCAAAACCATGTGCAAACCCATGCAGAAAACCATGGGCGGGTCCGCCCACTGGAAAATAAGGCCCAATTTTTTTTGAACAGGTGACTAGTCATGGAAAGAATATGACATAAACCCAACAACATCTAGATCTTTCCTGATTTGAACAGGTTGAAAGAGTTGGCAAGGTTTGTCCTCTCCATCTCCTGTAAATTGGAGTTGTGGGCTCTTGGTCTAAGGTCTAAGGTTTGATTATATGTGGAGCATAATTTCATTGTTGTAGTGTGAGGCTTGAAGATCAATGAATTTCATTGAGATCTTTCTACCTTGAGCATCATCACACTCGGATATAGAGAAAGGGAGAGAGGAATTGGAAGATTGAGGAGGGCTTAGTGCAACCGATGGTTGTAATCCTCCTTTTTATAAATCAATTTAATTTTATCTTTTTTGTCCATTCGATGCATCAGCGTCACAATTGTTTTTCATTCGTCTATGTCACATGATATGAATGGCTTAGATCTGTATTGTTTTATGTTTCTTATATGCTAGTTTAATTGATAGGGAGCGATACTATTGTAGAGATTATGCGAGTGCTTTGATTGATTGCAGGATCTAGATTTGAAGCTGAAGAAGGATATATACTTCGTTGCTTGGCATTCTCTATAGGATCTATTGTCCATAAAGAGGTAATCCCTCCATATTACTTTTTCAATTATATATATTAGCATGAACATGTATGCAGCATATTTGTGAACTTTATAGCTAATATGACTATCTGCCTCGGGCACCGGAAAGCCCTGAGAGGGATATTTAATAACCAACACCCAATAATATTACCCTATAGCAGAATTGGCGACTCCATTGGGGACAAACCCCAAGTTTCTGGGTTGTTCCTATGACTTTAACTTTTTCCTTCTGTTCACATATCCTTCCAATCAGTTTATATGCTCAGTGAACATCTCAAAAGCTCACAGAGTCCAGATTAGACCCTACTTAACCATATATGCTACTTTAACCTAACTAACGCTTCCCCTGTAAGTGTTTCAGAGCATTATAATGCTGTCTATGCTCAGATATAGTGCGTTAGTTGCAATATTAACGCTTTGTAGCCTCTTCTTGCTCGCGTTACCTAGCCAAAATCTGCTATTTACACCTCTGTTGTGTTTCCCTTTGGCTGTGGAGTTATTGGCCATCAAAATAGCTTCTCTTGCTGGATCCCTGTGTTTTTTTACCAGCTAGCATTTATTTCTTTTATTATTGTTTAAAAAATTTAATGTTAATCACATCTACTTTTTGAAGAAGAAATTTTATTTTAGTTTCTGAACTTAGTTGAATTAATTCTGAAAATTTTTGGTTAAAAAGTTGTTAAGAGAAGATACATAGATGTCTGAATCTTTAAATTTGAATTGTATTATTTGAATGTTTGGTGCACGGATGTTGAAATAAATCTCTCCTTGTAGAAAAAACTCTTCATTGAATTGAATATTTAGAGCATATTTATTCATGGTTTTTTGAGTCAGAGTCTCATCACATTTCATACGTCCACTCCCCCTTTGCAAGACTAATAATCAAGCAATAATAAAATTAATCATATAAATTTTTCTGAGCTCACACCAAAATTAGTTCATGCTAGGATCTTGGGGTAGGAGAAGTGAGAAAATCACCCAAGATCTCAAAACTTGAGACTAGACTCATTAATAAGTGAAATCCTACTGCACTCATCTTATCGGGACCACTCCACTACCATCGGAGTTAAGTGCGAGACAACACTAGGGTGCATGAGAAGGTAGCCCACCTTCGAGTGCATTCAGTGGGCATGCTATATATTGGGGTTCCCTTTGGGGATGTCGAAATTAGATCAGGGACCTAGGTGTTCTGCCCATATAGTGTGATGTCTACAATCGTGACCCCCTTGATGATGTCTATGATTTGAGGTATATTTAGTCGCCAAAATATTTAGGGACTTACACAAGGTGACTGGGACGGGCTGTCCTAGTACCTAAAATAGACGGACCTACTCTGTCTTTGGTCTTTGGGAGGGTACTCATATTCACGAGAGTGCTTACACCTATTGTCTAAGGTTTGGGCGAAGCTCTAGAGTAACCGTAACTGTGATTATGACTAACTGTTTCTGTATGCTATTGTGATACTGGGTTTCATCTCCAGAAAATGGTAATACTCATACAGGGCCACCCTGTTCTGGCTGCTTGTTGATTGATTTTAGAAATTCCTTTCTTATTTTTTTTTTTAGGTGTGTGGTTACTATCACTGAGACTTTATAATACATCACAAATAATTAAAATTTGCTAAAACTAAATAGGTCACCATGGTGTCTTTCGACCCTTGCTGTCTGTCTCGACGACAGCGAGGTCTCCCTCCATTAACACCAGAGGAGGAGTCAAGTCTCGGTGAACCCGTGCCTTCTTCGGAAGAGCAGTCTCTAGTGACAACCCTTGATTTTCACATAGCCTCATATCACACAGAATTTCTAGAGGATCCTTTTACGGAAGGATTTGTACCTCCTTTCAATCCTTCACTCACTGATTCGTCAGTGCTAGTGTTAGTTCAAATTACACCTAGCCAAGATATGTCTTCGGCTGCACCAACATCCGTTTCACAATTGGCACCCATGGGGTCGATGCCATTGGCAACCAACCCGGGTTCTCCAACACCTTCCCCGCTGGTAGTCCATTCTACGCTAATAATCGACAGCCCCAATAGCCAGCCTATGCCTGGTCCCAACACTATAGTCACCACAACTATTAGTGGATCTATAAATCCTTCAGGATCTAATCCTATGATGACTACACCAGGGCTCCCATGAGTGAGGCTACTTCGGTTCCTTTTAGCAACCCTTTCGGTTGGAACCCTTTGCTGAGTTCAAACCCCTTGGCCACCATGCCAGGGGGTAGTGTCGCAAACACACAAAGGACAAGGGGCATTTCGATACCCCTATAGTTATTAGGACAAATAGAATAGCCTATTGTTAACATTGTTCCTTTGAGTGGTCAAAATTTTGGTGTAGGTTCTATGTCGTTGCTCAACTATGCAAATAGTAGCATGCTTCTGGCTAGCTCTATTGCGTCCATATGGGCGAACCAACCCCAAAATCCATATGGACAAGGGGGTAACTTTTACACTAGGGGAAACCAACCGTTAGTCCCCTAGTATAATATACCTTATGGACATCAAGCATACATCCCTACACCCCCACCCACAGGGAACTTTTATCAACAAAGTCCTACTTATCCTATTGGTAACACATTGATGGGTGGACCCTATGGTCCAAATAGTCAGCTAATACTTCCTTGGCTAGATCTGGGGGAAAACACACAATTTCCATTTTTGGCAGCTCTAGACATCCCCGAAATCTACAAACTGACCAATGATCCCATCAACCACAACCCACTATGGCCTCTAGTACCGCACAAGATTTTGTCTGACATCTCTAAATTCATCGAGAAACAAGGGGACGATCTAGCTACAAATGTCACCACTTTTCATCTATGGTCTGTTTCTAACTCCATGGTGGATGATAGTATCCAACTTCGACTTTCTCCCCGCACTCTCACAGGCAATGCTGCCAATTGGTACATTGAGTTACCATGCAAATTCGTCAACATTTTTGGTGCCTTAGCTACAGAATTTCTTAAGAATTTAAAATTACCTATTAGATATGAAAACGACACGAAACTATTAACCTCATTGTGCCAAGACTCTTCCACCCACATCCCCAATCACATTCATGAATGGAGACGTAGGAGGAGGTTGTTCAAAGCACCAATCCTGGATCATCTCTTATATAACTGGTTTTGTAAGTCACTCTTACCAACCCTAGCTAAGGACATTTGTTTGTCTGGTGTGGTCACGGAAGACCAATCCATTTGTCATGCAAAACATTTAGATCTGATCTATTCGTAATCTGGCATGCTATATGATCTACTCCCCCATGCCTCTAGTAATCCGAATCCTCCTGCTACTCAGAAACCTGGAGCACACGTCGACAGTCTTGTTGGTGAAATCTCCAATGTAGCCATAAAATAGCCTAGTGGGCGAACCTCCCAACCATCTTCAGCTGCCACCGCCCCTAAAAAATGGACTACTCTTCCTACCGTGAGGTAAATTTTGTCAAAATTTCACAAAAACCTAGTGGCAAGAAAAATAAGAACAAGAAAAAGGCCTTTTCTTTGGAAGAGCAGTCAGATCATTAGAATAATCCCAATCAGAAAAAGGCTGCTAATACTGACAAACGGAAGGAGAAACCCATGAAATTTCCTTGCAGTATCTGTGTGGAGGACCACTTGACATACAAATGTCCTCGTTTGTAGGAATGCACAGATTTCATCACAAAAAAGGACTCTGGGAGGACACCTTATGTTCTTAATAATCCCTTCCATCATCCACAACAACAACAAAAACACATGGTTCCAAACCCACCACAACCCCCGTAAAGGGGCAATGGTGGTACGCATCCTTCCGGTGAAGGATCGTCTGCCATTTATGGCGTAGAAAGTGTTTAAATCTAGACATGAGCCAAACTCTATGGAAATCCTGTCATTGATCCTCAGGAACCGATTACTAGTTTGAATCCACTGCCACCCAATGATTTGCATATCGAACATCCTGCTGCTAACCCCGCGATTCGTCCCCTCAAAGGGACACTTCTACACACTACTCATAACACCTCTACACATGCCTCCCAAAACTACAACATTGTAGAATATTTGGTGCAAGAACCATCAGCTATGTCTACTCTCGAAGTATTGCAAACTTGCCCAACACAAAGGAAAGCCTTGCTTTCAGACATTGGTGGAATCGACCCCCAAGATTCTACACTAGCTATCTTTGACATGGAGAAATACAAACCTCACCTCTCACACCAAATTGCATTCCAGGTGTAGGTTGTGTCGAAAGGGAAACCAATCCATTATACTGTCATAGACGAAGGTGCTTCGACCTGTGTTATGTCAACTACTTTCTAGCTCACTTTGGGTTCTCCTACTTTGTAATGTTCCCAATTTTAGCTTCAAGCTAAAATGGAACATTATAGTTGCAAATTTTCATTTTGTTGAATAAAAGTGGGTAAAGTGACCCATTCATGTAATAAAGAGGAATAAAATCCCTTACCATGTGAAAAGGGATCATTGTGGAGCTGGATTTCACACCCTCATGTGTGAAAGGGGTTAAAATGCAAATGGACAAGGCCTAATTGACCAAGTCAAACTGTGTTGGCATGAGTTGGAAAGAACTAAGTGGGATAGCACAGTATTAGTGGAGGAATATTCCATGGGGGAGGAAACTTCTAGAGGAAGGAAGGAGGAGACTTCGTAGTGTTTAAAAGAGGAGCAAGGAAGCCCAAGGAGAATATCTTAGACAATTTGATTATTTTTCTATTTAGACAAATTGCTGCCTCTTGCTGTTCAGCAGAGCTGCAGTTCCCTCGGGAACGAGGGAGTCTTGTTTAGGAATTCCTCTCCTTCCTGAGTAGCTTATGAAGGATTTCACTCATCCTCCATATTTCAACATTCAGGCCATAGCATCAGCCATCTTCATCAGCACATTGTCTATAGCAGATTATTGTGCAATGTTGTTGGGTGTTCCTAGAGGTTTCCTACAACACCATTTCGAGCTGATATTTCAGAGGAGGGAGGTTCTCTACTTATGGGAGGTTAGTGAGGATGGTTCCTGAGCTTATTCCACTATAATTAGCAGGAGGCCAACAACTACCGTCATTTACAATGCAGGCCCTCTCATAGACTACGTTCTAGTTGGAGCACATTTGCAGTGAGGGTTTTGCAGGCATTTCAGAGGGTGAGATCTTTGGTGTAGGGATCAGCCCTGCACTTCAGATTTACAAAGGAGAAGGGCTATTCATCAGCTTTAGCCATTCGGCCTTCTCCATTCCATTCCATGTATTGAGTTGTTACTGCTACCCAACAACTTCGGCATTTCAGCAGTTTTGCATATTTCAGCCAATCCTTCTAGGATTGACTTGAGGTAGTGATTGGGAGCTTAGATATTCTCTCCCAATGATGTATGAGACATATCTATGTAGATCCTATGAGTTTTTTCACTCAGTGTAGCAGTCTCCCTCATGTGACTGCGCAATCCCTATTCATGGGCATCCTGCTATGGAGTAGCATTTTGTATTATGGCATGTGTATTCATGGAAGGCTTCTTGCCTTATTATTTTGATATTCATTGTATCATTTTGCTGCTGATATTTCATAATAAAATAGCTCAAGGGTTTTCATACATTTTTTCATAATATTTATTCACTGCTATTTCCAGTTTATGTCTTTATATTGTTGTAGCTACATTTTTGGGTTATCTTGCAAGATTCCCAATCTTGTTGTATTTCCCTCTTGGGAATATTGTCCCTTGAAAACACTCTATAGATAGAGTCTGATAGTGGGCCAGGAAGCCTCTAGAGCTCATCCTTCCTTGTGAAGGTGACATATCTAGTAAATTCCCCTGCGGTCAATCTCTGGAATAGAACCTTGATACTCCTGAAGAGGTAATTTTACAGTGGTATCAAAGCATAATCTTAGCTCAGCCTGTGGATATTTGCCAAGATGCCATCTGAGAAGAAGAGGAAGACTCCACTTTGTGGAGGAGGAGAAAGAAAAAGGAGATGAGCTAGCCAAGCTTCTCCCTAAATCCATCTAGGGCTTTCATGGGAGCCCCAAGAAAAAGAAAAAGGAGAGATTTGAAGAATCTCCACAAGGGTTTGAAGCAAAAACAGACTCTAGGGTTTTTTATGAGGAATGTGAACATGCAGTCACATCCTTTGATGCACAGCGTAGTCACATGTGCAGTTTGTCATAAAATATATGGGAAAGGAAGGAGAGGTGAACAAGAAGAAAACTCTTGGAAATTTTATAAGAGACCATGAGTCTCAAACTCAGGCATTCAGAGATCATCTCACTTTCATGGATTTTTGCAAGTTTAAGGTGAAGGGGAGCCAGCAGAAAGATAGATTTGTTCTATTTACTTTCAGAGGTTCACCTACATGTTCAGCCAAAGCATGGGTAGAGGAGTTGAAGACCATGTTGCAGCAACACAAAGTTTCAAAAGGAGGTGCTATCAGATTTGCAGCGCTGCACTTTAGAGGTAAGACCTATGCATGGTGGATATCTGGGTCATGTTCTTTAGAATACAAATACTTCTTCCTATTTCAGATTCATTGAAGTCATGATGGAAAGATTTGGTGAGAGAAAATCTGAAACACATGCAAACCTAGATCTTGCATGAAGAAGGAGGAAACATAAATCCACTTCAGAATATTGTTGGGAAGGCTAGAATCTTGCATCATACCTTGTTGGAGGCAAGGTATCCATCTTATATTCTTGCACAAGAGAGCATGGAGGTCTCTTTTTCAAAAGGATATCAGATTTTGGAGAATTTTCCCCTACATATTGATGAGAAGGAGGGCAACTACGCTGGAATAGTTAGAGTTGATCTAGTGCCTCATTCAGAGGAAAGAGGAGCTCTTGCTCCACATAGAGGGATTCTTGTGTCTTTGCAAGAAATTCCCCAGGATCTCCCATGTAGAGATCAAGGCACAACACATGATACATCTGTGCCATTGTTGGTAGGGTGTAGAGCTATGGAGATAGAAGGAAGAGATAGGGAGGATGATCAGCATCATGGGATGAGGAGCACACACCTTGTCTATTTTATGAGGTTGATGCACCTAATATGATGATTTGATTGTGCAGTGGAAGCATGGAGGGTTTTCTCCATTCATACATTCAGTCATGTCTGATGATGGTGTCTCACTTCATGGAGACATTGCACCAAGGAGACCACTAGATCAGCAGAGGAGGTTGGATGCTCCACATTTGGGGGCCTCACACCTTGATTTCAGGAGGGTGGAAACCTTGGGAGAATTCAGCATAGCGCAGAGAGTTTGGGATAGAATCTAGGAGGAGAGAGACACTCTCTCATTTTTTACCATCACCCACTCTCATCAGTTATACTACGCTAATATAGTTGCTGCAGAGATGGAGGATAGCATCTTCATGATGCAGGAAGGCTACTCCATAGATTTGATGAGAGAGATGATAATTACTTTGAGGAAGGACTCTTTCATGCATTGGAGTAGATGCAGGCCACTCATGCTTATATTACCCAGGATCGGGAGATTCTTTGGAGGTGATAGCCTCTCATGGGAGGCTTATTTTAAGAGATCTCATTTATTTTGAGCATGAGCAGCTGCACGATGAGCATGGAAGCAACTTAGAGGATAAATTTGGCATGAGGGGATGTCAAGGTAACATGCAGCAGCGTGATGGAGCACCATATTGCAGAACACCAGCGCTGTCTATGTGGAGGATTGATCCAGGATGGAGGACTCAGCTTTGGTTGAGTATTCCCCAGGATCTTGGTGCATGCATGATCTTTTGGATGGCCTTGATGGAGATGAAAAATATTTAGTGGATGATATGATCATCTACCACCATGGCAGACTCTTCTTGTCTAGGGCTTTGTAATGTTCCTTTTTCAGAAACATTGTCAATCAACAAAGCAAATCTATTCCAGAGATAGACTGCAGGGGAATTTACTGTATTTTTCACCTTTGAACAAAGGATGAGCTCCAGAGGCTACCTGGCCCACTAGCAGACTCTGTCTATAGAGTTATTTTCAAAGGACAATATCCCCAATAGGGAAATACAACAAGATTGGGAGTCTCTTAAGATTACCCCAACATTGTAGCTACAACAATAATCAAATACATCAAATGGAATAGTAGTGACTCATGAGCACATAAATTGTCAAAGAATCCATTATGGCCATCACATTAATACATAGCAGAAAATAAGAATACAAATCCTTTAGGGAATGATCACTCAAGCAAGGCACTAGAAGCCTCAAGAAACCTGTACATGTAAATATGAAATACATAGCTACATAGAAAAAGCCCTAGGCCATGATTGGTAGTTATAGGGAGGAACTGCTACATAAATGATTAAAATAAAATGATATAGCAATGTAGGCTCAAATAATAAGGGGGGGAAAGATCTCAACCCCTGAAAATACAATACAACAATCCTTTAAGAGGATTGGCTGAAATCTATACAAAAATGGCATTTTGCAGAAATGCCAGAGTTACTGGGAAGCAGAAAATCAAGAGTTGGAAATGGATGGAGAAGGCTGAAATAGCTGTTGTAGATGTATTTCCCTTCTCCAATAAAAATCTGAAGTGAAAGGCTGATCCTTTCACCCAAGACTTCCCCTCCAAAATCTGCTAATCCCTCATAGCAAATGTGCACAAGAAAAACGTTGTCAAAGAGAAGGACTGTGCTGCCAATGATGGAATGTGGTTGGCCTAATACCAAATATGGTGGGATATGCTCAATAACCTCCTTTTATGATCTCCCAATGGATGGAACTTCTCTCTATTGAAAAACTAGCTCCGGATGGTGTGTGGAAACCTCCCCAGCAACACCCAACTACACTGCACAATATCTGCTGCAGAAACTATGCTAATGTAAATGACTGAAGTTAAAGCCTGAATGCCTGAATATGGGGAATGGAGTGAAATCCTTCATGAGCTACTCAATAATGAGAGGAATTCCTAAACAAGAATCCCTCATTCCCAAAGGCACTGCAGCTCTGCTGAACAGCAAGAAGCAACAACAAGTCTTCAAGACTCAAATGTAAAATTATCAAAAGATAATCTCAATGGCTTCCTTGCTCCTCTTTTAAACAATGAGCCTTCCCTCCATGGGACCTAATTAAAATTAGGGTTTCCTCCCTCTAGAATATTCCCTCCTACTTTGTCCCACATAGTGCTCTCCAACTCATGCCAATGCAGTTTGACTTGGTCAACCTTGGCCAAGCATGTATGCAAAAACCTCCTTTCACACATGGAGGTGTGAAATCCAGCTCCAATATGATCCTCTTTCATACTTAGAGGATTTTTTATTCTCTAATGATGCAAATAATGGGTCCCCTACCCATTTTATTCATCTCCTTAACAAAATTTAATGTTCCATAAAATTTGGAACATTACAGGCTTCTAGTCTCAAGAAGAAATTTTTGCATGCAGCACATGAAGACTTCCTAGCTATGCACTTGGATGCATACTTCACTTTGCTAGAGGAGTTCACTTTGGAGGGAATTCAACATGATCTACATCAGCATATGGATAGATGTAGAGCCCGGTTGTTTTTTTTTTTGGAGAGGTTGGCAGAACCATTCCCGTACTCATTGGAGGAGAGGGAGAGCATTCAGATGAGCCATTTCAGCTCAAGGTCTCACGTACATGGTAGAGAAGGTATCATTTCTCATTTTTTACCTCTTTAACTCATATGAGAAGCCTATTGTCTCAAGGAGGATCATCCATTATTTCATTTTATGTGATGTACTTGCAGTTGCTTGTAGCCTTGATTGTGGCTAATGTTGTGATGGTTGTGGGGGAAGCCACATGCTTCTTGGTGTGCACCATTGGCACCAATTTGTATTTTTATGATTCCATCCTGTGAGGAATTTTTTTCAGAAAACAAGTGGCTAGTATAGTACTTGTTACTTTTGATTTTGAGGCAGGCCAAGGAGGCACTGCGCAAGTTCCATGAGTGGGATTTGGAACCACTCTCCGGTTGTCATTTGACAACTTGTTTCTATTGCATATTGCTCCTTATGAATTTTCTAATGTTGTATGTCTATTGAGGAGAATTATTTGGAGAGAATTTTATGAACAGCCCATTGGGAGCATGATTCTCCCCATTATACATGTTTTATGTTGCAGGAGATAACATGGGCAATCCATGATTGCCACATTGCTACTTGTACCTTCTTGTGGGAAGGACCACTTGGAGAATTTGCAGAGGCATTTCATGGCTGATTTTCTTGATGGGGTAGCTTGGGCCATTCTTGGAGGCCATACTTCTTCAGCCCAAGGATAGAGGAAACCCCATGAACACCTCAAATGGAGAGAGGACCATCTTGAGAAGCACAAGCACACTCTCCATTCAGCCCCAACACATTGCAAAAACCAGGGGTTGAGATTTTCATTTGGATGATAGCATGGATGAGCGGATCATCATTGGGAGTAGAATTATCCCATGCATATCATCACTCCTACCTTAAGGAGGCCACATTCCAGCGGGAAGGATTCCACTACACCTTCTATCTTTCCATGAGGAGATACATGTTTTATGTTGCAGGAGATACCATGGGCAATCCATGATTGCCACATTGCTACTTGTACCTTCTTGTGGGAAGGACCACTTGGAGAATTTGCAGAGGCATTTCATGGCCGATTTTCTTGATGGGGTAGTTTGGGCCATTCTTGGAGGCCATACTATTTCAGCCCAAGGATAGAGGCAGCCCCGTGAACACTCAAATGGAGAGAGGACCATCTTGAGAAGCACAAGCACACTCTCCATTCAGCCCCAACATTTTTCAAAAACCAGGGGTTAAGATTTTCATTGGATGATAGCATGGATGAGAGGATCATCATTGGGAGCAGCATTATCCCATGCATATCATCACTCCTACCTTAAGGAGGCCACATTCCAGCAGGAAGGATTCCACTACACCTTCTATCTTTCCATGAGGAGAGATACATGTTTTATGTTGCAGGAGATACCATGGGAAAACCATGATTGCCACATTGCTACTTGTACCTTCTTGTGGGAGGGACCACTTGGAGAATTTGTAGAGTAATTTCATGGCTGATTTTCTTGATGGGGTAGCTTGGGCCATTCTTGGAGGCCATAATATTTCAGCCCAAGGATAGAGGCAGCCCCATGAACACTTCAAATGGAGAGAGGACCATCTTGAGCAGCATAAGCACACTCTCCATTCAGCCCCAACACATTGCAGAAACCAGGGGTTGAGATTTCATTTGGATGATAGCATGGATGAGAGGAGCATCATTGGGAGCAGAATTATCCCATGCATATCATCAGTCCTACCTTAAGGAGGCCACATTCCAGCAAGAAGGATTCCACTACACATTCTATCTTTCCATGAGGAGATACATGTTTTATGTTGCAGGAGATACCATGGGCAATCCATGATTGCCACATTGCTACTTGTACCTTCTTGTGGGAAGGACCACTTGGAGAATTTGCAGAGGCATTTCATGGCTTATTTTCTTGATGGGGTAGCTTGGGCCATTCTTGGAGGCCATACTTCTTCAGCCCAAGGATAGAGGAAACCCCATGAACACCTCAAATGGAGAGAGCACCATCTTTGAGAAGCACAACCACACTCTCCATTCACCCCCAACACATTGCAAAAACCAGGGGTTGAAAGATTTTCATTTGATGATAGTGATGAGCGGATCATCATTGGGAGTAGAATTATCCCATGCATATCATCACTCCTACCTTAAGGAGGCCACATTCCAGCGGGAAGGATTCCACTACACCTTCTATCTTTCCATGAGGAGATACATGTTTTATGTTGCAGGAGATACCATGGGCAATCCATGATTGCCACATTGCTACTTGTACCTTCTTGTGGGAAGGACCACTTGGAGAATTTGCAGAGGCATTTCATGGCTGATTTTCTTGATGGGGTAGCTTGGGCCATTCTTGGAGGCCATACTTCTTCAGCCCAAGGATAGAGGAAACCCCATGAACACCTCAAATGGAGAGAGGACCATCTTGAGAAGCACAAGCACACTCTCCATTCAGCCCCAACACATTGCAAAAACCAGGGGTTGAGATTTTCATTTGGATGATAGCATGGATGAGCGGATCATCATTGGGAGTAGAATTATCCCATGCATATCATCACTCCTACCTTAAGGAGGCCACATTCCAGCGGGAAGGATTCCACTACACCTTCTATCTTTCCATGAGGAGAATCATTTTCAGTTTGCATAGTTAGGAGAGAGCATTGGAGGGAAGATTTATTGCAGCATCTTTAAGCAGTGGTGGGACCATGGATGAGGAGGCCACAAGAGAAGAAGGAGGAGGAATTTTTTTCTCTCTATGCAGTTGCTTGGGGACAAGCAACATGTGGGAGGGGACGACTATAATGTTCCCAATTTTAGCTTCAAGCTAAAATGGAACATTATAGTTGCATATTTTCATTTTTTTTGAATAAAAGTGGGTAAAGTGACCCATTCATGTAATAAAAATGAATAAAATCCCTTACCATGTGAAAAGGGATCATCATGGGGCTGGATTTCACACCCTCATGTGTGAAAGGGGTTAAAATGCAAATGGACAAGGCCTAATTGACCAAGTCAAACTACGTTGGCATGAGTTGGAAAGCACTAAGTGGGACAACGCAGTATTAGTAGAGGAATATTCCATGGGGGAGGAAAATTATAGAGGAAGGAAGGAGGAGACTTCTTAGTGTTTAAAAGAGGAGCAAGGCAGCCCATGGATAATATCTTAGATCATTTGATTATTTGTCTATTTAGACAAATTGTTGCCTCTTGCTGTTCAACAGAGCTGCAATGCCCTTGGGCACGAGGGAGTCCTATTTAGGAATTCCTCTCCTTCTTGAGTAGCTCATGAAGGATTGCACTCATCCTCCATATTTTGGCATTCAATCCATAGCATCAGCCATCTTCATCAGCATAGTGTCTGTAGCAGATTATTGTGCAGTGTTGCTGGGTGTTGCTGGGTTTTCCTACAACACCATTTCGAGCTGATATTTCAGAGGAGGGAGGTTCTCTACTTTCGGGAGGTTATTGAGGATGTTTCCCAAGCTTATTCCACTATCATTGGCAGGAGGCCAACCACTACCATCAGTTACAACACATGCCCTCTCATAGACTGCGTTCTAGTTGGAGCACATTTGCAGTGAGGGTTTTGCAGGCATTTCAGAGGGTGAGATCTTTGGTGTAGGGATCAGCCTTGCACTTCATATTTCCAAAGGAGAAGGGCTCTTCATCAGCTTCAGCCATTCAGCCTTCTCCATTCCATTCCATGTATTGAGTTGCTGCTACTACCCAGCAACTTCGGCATTTGAGCAGTTTTGCATATTTCAACCAATCCTTCTAGGATTGACTTGAGGTAGTGATTGGGAGCTTAGATCTTCTCTCCCAATAATGTATGAGCCATATCTATGCAAATACTATGATTTTTTTCACTCAGTGTAGCATTCTCCCTCATGTGACTGCGCAGTCCCTATTCATGGGCATCCTGCTATGGAGCAACATTTTGTATTATGGAATTTGTATTCATGGAAGGCTTCTTGCCTTATTCTTTTGATATTCATTGTATCATTTTTCTTTTGATATTTCATAATAAAATGGCTCAAGGGTTTTCATACATTTGGCATAATTTTTATTCACTGCTATTTCCAGTTTATGTCTTTATATTGTTGTAGCTACATTTTTGGGTTATCTTGCAAGATTCCCAATCTTGTTGTATTTCCCTCTTGGGAATATTGTCCCTTGACAAAACTCTATAGACAGAGTCTGATAGTGGGCCAGGAAGCCTCTGGAGCTCATGCTTCTTTATGGAGGTGACAAATCTAGTAAATTCCCCTTCAGTCTATCTCTGGAATATATTTGCTTGTCGATTGACAATGTTTCTGGAAAGGAACATTACATACTTTGTCTCCACCGTCGAATTCCCTTAAAGCTTTCAATGGCCACACTTTCCTCCCAAAAGGATAACTTGCCAGCTTTCCCATTTTGCTTAGTGGGAAAACAATAACGATGGACATATAAGTCATAGATCATCATCTCGACTATAATCTGTTGTTGGGTCACAGTTGGTCCTATGCAATAACTACCATTGTTTCTTCGGTCTTCCAACTCATCCTCTTTCCATTGGATGGGAAAATAGTCACAGTGGATCAATTATGCTTTTTCACCCCGATTATTCCATGTTATCAAGTAGCACTGTATCCCTAGTAGGAGGCGTTCCAGACTCGTATGTCAGTATTGGTACCGGTCTTTTGAAGTCATCTTCCTTGATGGGTTGCTTTCCTCTCGCGGCGTCTGAGGTTCCACATACAGTTGCAATGATATCCACCACTTTGGATGGCTCTATCGATCCATGGATTCTACAGATGCCTTCAGATATTAATTCCTACGGAGATGAAATGCATCTCTCACTAGCCGAGTTGGCTTATCAAGCCACCCAAATCACATCTGAACCCTACATAGCTTTGGTTTCAACCAATGTTACAAACCTTCTACCCATCACGGTTCTTTCTAAATATCTCCTCGATGAAGTCTTGCCTATGGACGAAGCTATTCGAGAGGTCATTTCTCTCGAAGAACAACCTTGGGGAGAGTTCCATCATTGCACTTAGATGTTCGATTCAGACATGATAACTACTCAAATCCCATATTTTGACCCACCTGAGATTGTTCCCTCTATTTACACAACGATTAAAACTATCGATTCGAAAGGGAACATGGGAAATATTTATAAGACTATGCTCATTGATATCTCGGTCAAAATGGGTATTGTGGAAAACATTCAAATTGGAGCCGATTGCAATCCCGAGGAAGTTTCACGCTTCCCATCCCTTTTTAAGGAATTCCACGATGTGTTTACTTGGTCTCATGAGAAAATTCCAGACATTGATCCTTATATTGATGAGAAAGAGATCAATAAGCTTCGAGCATTCTTTTATGGTATATTTCTTGCTCGTTAATCCGAAAAAACTCGAGCTCTCTTCTTCGAGCTCATCAAAACTTACATGAAGAAGCTCCGAGCATTTTCTTTTTATGGTATTTTTCTCACTCATTAATCCAAAAAACCTCGTGTTCTCTTCTTCAGGATCGTTAAACTTACACGAAGAAATTTCAAGCTTTCTTTTTAGGGACATTTTCTAGCTCGTAAAACCGAAAAAATCCCCGAGTTGCCTTCGTCAGGCTCATTAAACTACCACAACAAAGGAATATGAACCATTCTTTTTATATTTTTCATAGCTCTTTAAACAGAAAAAGTAACTGAGTTTTTCTCCATGTGACTCATTAAAATTTCAAGGAGAGCATCGAGTTTTTCCTTGTTGCACTCATTAAAATTTCACAAATAACATTGATTTTACTCCGTCTCCTCGTACTCATAACAAAATGAGGCAAATGTCCATTGAACATAGATTTATCACTTTTTTGGATTCAATGGACTAATTCATGGAAAATGAACTGTTTCGGGTTTACTGTTCTCACTTCGTCGTACCTGGTTATCAAACAAGGTACTGTTAGTGCCTAAATCCACCTTATGCTGAAATAAGGTAGAAAAAGGACAACACCAAACCACGCTCATCCTCGTAGCTAGCCCTACGAGGACAGGAGAGGGCTCTCTCCGGGTCAATCTCAATAAAAATATTCAAAGGGGCTTGAGATGACTAAAAAAACAACTGATCTTAGGCTAGATAAACAAATATGAGGGTTTGATTTTGATTTTTAAGGTTTTTTTTTGGAAAAAAGGGGAAAGACAATTCTGGGCTTGGGGATGAGTCCAAAATTCTTGCAAAGTTCAAGTTGGGGCGAGGTAGGTAGTGGATTTGATGTCTAAGATCAAATGAATGGATTGAAAAGACTGCTGAGGAGCTGAAGAGGGCAAGAGAGTGCAAGGATCCTCTTCAAACTGACGAAAACATATAAAACTAAACAAAATTCTAAGGCAGAGCACCAACAAATCAATGAATTCTACCTCAGTTACTCATTTTTTTAATTCAGAAGTAAAGAGAATGGAAATGGAATACATATGACATTAATGAAACTTACAATAACATGAAAATAACATCATCAAAACTCAGAAGCCACAAGGATTCCAACAAGTGCTGCAAAACTCTGGTCTTTCCTTTGCCAAAAACTGAAAATGGATATACAATGGAGTGCCAAACTTTTCCCAAGAGTCCAACCCTGAAAATGCCTTAGAAAATACAATATATAGACCATCCTAACCCCTTCCCATGCCTCTAGGGGTCGAGCTCATCATTCTAGGAGCTGTTTGAACCAATTCTAAACATGGAACTGAAATCTAGGCAGCCAAACAACTTGCCTCTATATGCTAGGAAACTGATCCATTCACTTAATTTCCACTTTTTAGTGAATGAATCCTCTAGAACAAGTAAAAACATGCCAAATTTACATCATAGCTACAAAATTACATCAAGATAGATCAATAATTACATCCAAAAGTGAAACTAGTCAAACTGGCCGAGTTTCTGAGCTGAAAAGTGAAATTTGGGCAAACTTCCTCTATGCGCCGCGCCAGAAAACTCAATGCGCCATGCCACTTTGAGCCTGTTTTTGGGGAACTTCCTAAAGTCAAAATTGAGCTCATGATAGCTCGTTGGAAATACCTAGATTTCTAGTATCCAACCCAAGTGGAATTTTTCAATTTGGAGTTCATTTTCCCCTCCAAAACTGCAATCTCCCAAAACTGGTTCCTGTTGGTGCAAAAAGTGGCAGAAAGGCCATTTTTGGAGTGTTTTTGACCTTTAAGACCACCCAGAACTTCATGAAATCTCTCAGCCATTCTTGAGCATGCATAATTTACCATAAAAAACCCAAAAATATCAAGTTTTCCTCCAGAAGATGTCCCAATCATAAGCGCGCGTCGGGTGGCGCGACGCGTCGGGCAGAAAAACCTGTTTTGCAACCAAAATTTTCAAAATGAAAAATTTTCTCAAAATTTGCTGAAATTCAGAGTGAAGGTCTCCCATCATGTCTCATGCTCAGCCAAGGAAGCTTCGGCCAAGATTCGGAGTGTTTCCGGCCTTTTCCGACGTTTCAATGCTTTTCTCAACCTTGCCTTCAGGATCTTCATTTTTGCTCTGCAAACGTGTGTCCGGGCCCAATAGTGATTCTTCATGTGTCTGAGCATGTCCTTTTCCTTGTTGGCCTTCACCAAGAGCTTCTCCAGATGAATTTTGACGCTTGTAAGGCAAGTCTCTCGCTCAAATGGTGTCATGTCACCTGGTCTCTTTCGGGCCAATTCCTAGTCTTCACGGATTTGCCGCAACTCTATGAGTGTCTGCTGATCCTCCAGTTGTTTATTCCGCTGATCCAAGTAATTTATAACAAACTAAGCTCTCTGCAATTTTTCGATCAGCATGTCGATCTCAGCTTTCTGCAACTGGATGATTTCTTTCAGCTTTGAGCTGGGAGAGCTCGAATCAACATCAATCAAGATAAAATTAGTATCTTGGCCTCCTGAAGGGCCCTCATCGTGCATAGGCCTCTTGCCTCTGTCCTGAACCTGTACCTGTGCTAATGTCGAATGCGACACCCCTTCCACACCATATGGAGATAGTACTCGCGCTGCTGATGAAGGCAACGAGACCCCTTCCACCCCTGGTGGAGATAGTACTCGTCGTGCTGCTGCAAATAAGGCTCTGTGGCCTCTATGATATGTCACACACACTGGAGCAATGATAGGCTCAGTCACAGGAAACTCAAACTAATGCAAAGGCTCTCCCTCATCATGAACAATCTCAGGAGGAGGCTGAGGGGCTGCAAAGAAGTCACGGGAAATGAACTCATCCCATGCAATGCCCTGCAATCCAAGCTGATGTACTACAATGATTTTGATGAGCGCATAATGATAAATGTTGTTATGTTGCTGCTCTGGAGTCTTCTTCTGCACCAGAGTAGTCATCTGCTCTATGTTTCGACACATGAAGTATGGAGTATTCATCAGTCGCACTCTCGTAAAATGCATCAAAATTCTGATATGGTATGCATAAAGGCGTGATAATCTACCCTCACAGCTGAAGTATCTAATGATGAGTTTCATTAATGGCGCATAGGACTCTTTCAGAAACCGGAATGGAAATACTCTGCTCAACTACCTCAAATATCTAGGTCTGATGTAAGGCTCGTAATATGCTCTATCCAGCTGCTCTCTCTTATTCCACTCCTCACCTATGTTTGGCATCCCGGTTGCCTCAGAAATGGTCTCTGGTGTCAAGGTGAATTTTACTCCAGCAAGGTTTACATGAGCATCACGCAAATGTAAAAAAAATAAGCGAACCAACTCCTGATGGTGCTGAATCTGAGATATCATCTCACAATACCGAAAACATGAATGTTGCTGAAGCATGTCATTGCAAGCGGGTAGGCTTGCAATTGAGCCAAAGAAGTGGGCTCCTCCCTGACGTGCCTGCCACTTTTATGAGACCTCCTAGATACATTTAGCCCTGTGGTTGAGTCACTGTCATGCTCATATGATGAATTTGTCTCCGACATGATGCTGAAAACAAGGTGTTTGACAAGTAGGTGCTGATAAATATATGGTGAAAACAAGAGTTTGTTTTTCAATATCAGGTGTGCCACATATGAGATGAGAGACTGTGAGAAAATATTACAGTGGGAAAAAGGACTGTCAAGTGAGATTTAAGTGTGAGGACAGTCACTGTTTGGGGGATTGAGGGATTTGGGAATTTATAAGTGATGTGGAATAGGTGATAGTGATGGGGGTAGTTTTTAGGAACAAGAGTTAATGAAATGGCAACATATAAGTGAAATCAAAGACATAAAGGCAACCCTTGAAACTTATGAAAATTAGGCTTTTAGTCAATGGACAGTAAGTAATAGGGTTTGAGGTTTAACACACGGGATCAAAAGGGTATAAGGGATATGGGACAATGGAAATAGGAGAGATACTATGGTAGGTATGATAGTGTGACAATAATAGCAGTGATAACAATGATCACAATGACAAGAGCACAAATGAACATGGAATGAGAGTTTAAGCACCAAAGTTCAAGTTATAATCACCTCTTTTCAAACCCTTGAGAACAGATTTCAATATGGGTATAGGGTTTATTATTTCACCAATTAAACTCTTGAATTTCACCTTTCAAACAGCACCCAATAGGAGTTAACATCAAATGGTAAGGGCGCACACTTACTTGGAGACAAATAAACTGAACCAAATTGAGTTTTGATGGATCAGTGATGAATTTCGGCCTTTGGGGCTCTGTGCGCCACGCACAAACCCAATGCGCCGCGTTCAGTGGGTGCGTCATGCCCTTAGAAATTTGCACAGTGTGTTTTGGCTCTACGCGCCGTGCTCTGTGGATGCGCCGCGACCTATCCCAATGCGCCGCGCTCAAATTAACACACAGTCGACCCTTTCATAAAATCACAGTTTTGCTCTTCAACTTCAAACTCGACTTCTCCATTAGATTTTCTCAATAAAACTTGTTGCAAATGAATGAATAGCTTTGATAAATATCTCATATAGACATGGTTTTAATTTTTTCTTTTTCAAAACCCATTTTGTAATGTTTTTGATTTTGGCACTTTTTCATTTAATACAACTTTTGTCCTTTTGTTTCCTCACTGACTTTCTGGAGCTTAAATGATGAAATTGGTTGATTTACAGGGATGGTGGCATGGAAACTTGGCAAAGGATGACCAGATTTTTCATGGTGAAGTACAACATGGTGGAAAGATACATTTTATTACAAAAACAAATTTAACAATTTCTTCTTCAAAACAGAGTTTTGAAGAAGAAACGTCCTCGAACATATTTGATGATGAAAATTTTGAACTGAAAACTTATTGAAAACCTCCTCATGGCCTGCGGGCATTGTTTAATATTTCGGAAGAACAAAACCTAGACTTAGAAACTAAAATGACTCTTTTTGACCAAAATAGCATCTATGACTGTAAATGACATGAAATGAACTTCGATGACTTTTGACCAATTTTGACTAACCCAATAGGTACAAGCATGAGGGAAAATGAGAGAACAAAGCCCTTCCGTCAGACAATGGCATGCCCCTAACGGAATGCAGATGAATGAGCGGAATGAGACACCTAAACAATGAAATGCAATAAGATAAATGATCTCTGACGGAGGGGTGTAAAACTCGACTCTAACACTGGCTCCAATGGGGATGGTAGCTCCTTGGAGGTGCCAAGAACGACAGATCTTTGGGAGAGCAGACCAATGCTTTCGTCTATTGGGTTATGGAATCGATTATTTTGATAAAACAACTCAAGACTGTTGACTAAATTTATTTGACTGAAACTTTGACACAAACTGACTCAACTTTTTTTTAAAAATAGAAATGACTGAACCAGACCGACTAAACAGACTCAAACCAAACTGAAATCCTTCTTCAGAATTATAGCCTTCACTTCGGGCCCCAGACTGAAGAAAAGACTACAGTGCACACTTACAATGAAATTGAAATACATGATATGTACAATGACAATGTGATCAGCAGAAAACATCTTAGAAATGGTACCGCTTGAGCAGCCGACCATTGATCGGCCCTCCTGGACAGTCTTCACCGTTCTCCTTCAAAAGAAAGGCATTCTGACCTCGATATGCTGCAATCTTGAATGGACCTTTCCAGAGATTTTCAAACTTATCGTGTTTACCTTTGTCCTCATTCCTAGCATCCCACTTCAGTACCACTTCCTCCAATTGGAATTTATCCGCTTTTTCTTTCCTGTCATAGATCTTCTTGATTCTCTCCTGCAATTTGAATGTGTTCTGGAAGACTTCTTCTCTCGTTTGCTGCAAATGAATCATCTGATTTATCCTTCTCTGCATATGGCTTTCTTCACTACCAGCCTCTTGAAGAAGCTTGACCACCGGAACAGCAAGTGATGTAGGAAAGACTGTATCCACTCCATAAACTAACTAAAAAGGGGACATACCAATGGAATTATTTTGACTCACCCGATCAGCCCATAAATCATTTACCAGCTTCTTATGCCAACTCTTCTTATTTATGTCCAGCAAATTTTTAATGATATTGACTAGAGACTTATTGGAAGATTCCACCAAACCATTGCCTTGCGGATGATAGGCGGTTGAATGTCCCAAAATAATTTTATACTTAGCACAAAACTCAATCATATTTCTTGATTTAAAAGTTGCGGCATTATCAGTGATCAATTTACTCGGGAAACCAAAACGAGACAAAATGTTATTTTCAAGGAAAGAAATTATTACCGAATTGGTGGCTTGCCTTGTGGGAACTGCTTCGATCCATTTCGTAAAGTAATCGGTGGCTGTTAGAATCCATCTATGCTGTCCTGATGAAGAAGGATGGATTTCCCCAATGAAATCCAAACCCCACTGCTGAAAAGGGGCGCTTACCTCAATAGGCTTGAGTGGCAATGGCTGTAATTTCTGTATTCCCTCGAAAATCTGGCACTCATGGCAACCTTTGACTGTTTTATATACATCAGCAAACAATGTCGACCAATAGTACCCTGCTCTCAAAATCTTATTGGCTGTTGTTTTCCAAAAATGATGACCCCCGCAGTCTCCTTTATGGAAATCCTCCATTACCTTCTTCGCTTCTTCCTCCACCAAACAATTCAATAAAATACCACCCGGATCTTTCCAATAAAGTGAAAAATTCAAAATACAAAATTTTTCAGCCTTGAGTTTCAAAGTTCTACCTTTGTTTCTAGTCATGCCGGGCGGTGATGAAAAATTTTGAAGAACATACACGATATCTGAATACCATGGGGAAGCAACAAACATTTCCGATACCTGAAGTGGCGAATTCTCCTCATCCTCATCAGACATAGCAACAATCAGATTTATGTCTAATGCATGCAAATTCGATTCAGCCATAAGCTTCGCCAGCCCCTATCCCTTGATAAGTTTCGTGGGCCTTATTTCCACATCACCAGCAAAGCTGCGATCCACTTACCACGTCTTCATTCCAGATCCATCTATACTAAAACATATTTCACGACAGCGTTAGGAACATAAGCCAAAATATGGGAATGCAAAATGTATACCCGAAAATCCTTCAATGCTTTTACCAGTGCCAAAGCTTGCTTCTCAATGATGTTGTATTTCAAGGTTGCGTCTCTAATAGTTCGACTGAAAAATGCTATGGGCTTCTCATGTCCATCTCTTTTCTGCATTAACACAGCTGCCATTGTATGTTCTGAAGCGAAGGAAAATAAAATAAAATCTTGGGTGTAATCCGGGTTGATTAACACCAGAGCTGAAGATAGTGCCAACTTCACCAAATTAAAGGACTTTACCACCTCTTCAGTCCACTTCACTTGACTGTCCTTTTTCAGCATATTTGTTATTTCTCTTAAATGTTCAGCAAGGTTAGGGACAAAACGATGCAGAAAGTTCATCTTACCATTAAAATACTGAATCTCCTTCTTGTTCCTGGGAGGGTCAATTTGCTGAATTGCTTCAACACGCGCTGGATCAATACGAATGCCATCTTTTGAAATAATGTGACCAAGTAGTTTACCTTCATCCATGGAAAATAAGCTCTTTTTAGGATTAAGCGAAATACCATATTTTCTGCACTTTTGAAAAACAACTTTCAAGTGATACATATGCTCTTCATCTGAATTGGAAAAAACCGTCAAATCATCAAGGTATATAACAAGGAAAACATCTTTTTCATTCGCAAAAGCCATGTCCATCGCCCGCTGTAAAGTCGCACCAGCATTCTTCAAACCGAATGGCATCTTGGCATAGTGGAATGTCCCCCACGGAGTGGTGAACGTTGTTTTGTCACGGTCGTCCTCATGGACCAAAATTTGGTTATATCCAGAGTAACCGTCGAGTAGTGACATGCAAGATGCTCCAACTACTCGCTGAAATATATGATCCATCTTAGGCAATGGATAATTTTCCTTCAATGACACCTTGTTCAGATTTCGAAAATCAATACACAATCGAATCTCACCTGTCTTTTTCCGCACTGGCACTAAATTGGAAATCCAATCAGAAAATCTGATGGGAACAATGATTCTTTCTTTGTACAACCTGTTTACCTCCTTCTCAATTGATGGCAGCAACTTCGGATTGATTCTTCTTAGCTTTTGTCTGAAAGGCTTATGATTAGGCTTAATTGGGATAGTATGCTGAATTATATTGGTGTCATACGTCTTTAAATCTAAGTAATCCCAAGAAAAAGCATCAGCAAATGAAGACAACAAACTCACATATTTAGCTCTTACCTCCGGTGGCAATGATTTGGATAGCTTCACCATCTTGGGGTCTTCAGTTGTCCCAATATTTACATCTTCCACTCCTTTTTCAGTCGGCCATAAGGTTGGCTTTTTAGCCACATCATCCTGATCAAAGAGTTCTTCTAAAGGTATCAAACCTTTAGGAATAATTTTTTCTTTCAGCTGCAACACCTCCATTTGATTGACTTGAACATCATCACCATCATCATATTCTACATCAATTGAGGTATCTTTGAACTTACCTCTACTTTGCAGAAAATCATTAATCTCATCATCATCTTGGAAAACTTGCCAACATCTTTGATTATCCGAGACGGTAGGACAGTGCTTCACATGGATCTCGAATTTATTACTTGAATTCATTGGGATCTTCAAGTTACTTTCTGCCTTAGAAAGTGCATCTGCAATTCCATTTTGAATGCGAAGAATACAAGTCAAAGTATAATCTGAAAACTGCTTCAAAATATCCAGAACAGCATTACGGTAAGCCCGCATCCGAGGATGCTTCGTTTGATATTCACCCTTTACTTGCTTAATCACCAATTCAGAGTCGCCATAGACTGCAATTCTCTTAGCATTCAGCTTTCTAAGAATCTTTAGGCCAGCAATCAGAGCTTCATACTCAGCTTCATTGTTTGAACAATCAAATGCTAATTTGTAAGAACATACCCGTACATTGCTCGGTACCTTATTTGGAGCGGAGATACCCAAATACCAATTCCAGCACCATCACTCCCAACTGCACCATCAAAATCCATGGTCCATAGACCCTCTTCATCATCCTCTAAGTGCTAAAATTGTGCTAGCTCTGTTTTTTCTGCTTGCTGTCCACTATCTTTAGCTGATTGCTCAACTGTGCTTTTCGTTTTTTGCCTTTCTTTCTGCAAAACTTCTCTGAAATTCTCGGTAATCTCTGGAATATCTTCTGCTTGAACTAACTAACTATCTACATCATTGAAACTATCGGCAAACAAAACAAAAGACTCTAAATCTGTATGTACATAATTAATCGGATGATTGACCAGTTTCTCCTTGGTCGTAATCATATACTTCATTTTTTGTTCCTGGTACAATTTTCTCATTTGGCCAAACACGGGAATCGTCGCATAGGAGAAATCTAACTGCAATTTCCCTTTCAATTTTTCTCCCCAAGATCTGGAAAGCAGCATACCAAATCTCGAAGGAATGTCTGCTACAGCAACGTCCATCAAAACATTCTTTGTAGGAATCTGATCCAAACTTAGAACCAAGTCTTTAATGAGCCCAATACATCTCACTCTGCTAGAATCAAATGAATAAAGATCATGGTACTTCCTAGTGATGTCTAAACCCAACTTCTCCATGATTTCTTTTGGCATAAGATTATGGGAAGCACCGGAATCGAACATAGCATTATGCAATACAAACTCATGCAATCGAAGACTGATATAAAAAGGAGGAACTTCGCTGTCTGGAGACTCACCATCTAAAGCTGGTCGAAATATCAGTTCCGGTTGATCATCTTCAATATTCACCATATCAGACATGGGATCGAAATTCAAAATTTTGGAGACTTGACCCTTATAACTGTTGTTCCTCATTAATTCGGTCAAGGGAATGGATACCTTTAATTTAGAAATCTCATTCTCCAAAATAAAGGCTGAAGTCTTCTCGATCTCTTTGGCTGGAACATATTTCTTTTCAACCTTCTCCCTCATTGTAATTGGTTGATTTGATTTTTCTGCCGATGATGACTTGGTGGCAGCGGGATCAACTATCTCTTTTGCTTTCTTTTGTGCAACCGGTGAATCATTTTTAGATGCTGAAACTTCCTTTCTCTTCTGAATTGGATTGACAGGCACATCTCTGTTTCTGAGAGAATATTGCTTCTGCTGGGCTAACAAGGCATTCATATAACCTCTTTGATACTCATCCGACTCTTCCTCAAGAGCTGCATCATTAGCCAAGATAAAATCCTCATCTCTTTGTACCGCTGAACTTTCTACATACTCCTCTCTTCCTCAAGAGCTGCATCATTAGCCAAGATAAAATCCTCATCTCTTTGTACCGTTGAACTTTCTGCATACTCCTAATCTTTGGTGATATAAATGGGCAGATCATCAGGAGTAAAGAAATGATTTTCCTCCCCTACTACATCATCTTCATCATCTAAATCCTGACCAACAAAATTCTGCTGAAGAGGTGTCTTTACCTGTTGTTGGACTGCTGGTTCTTGTGCTTGATGTTCTCGCTGTTTCATCCTGAATTGGGGCTGCTGCTGACCACGGAAGTTGGGATTTCGAATCTGCATTTCAGGCTTATCAAGAGTGAATCTCTCAAACATTTTCTCTACCTTGCAAAGTATCTGATGTGTAGATGTAGAAGCTTCTTCTTTTATCACAACTTTCTTCTCTGCTTTCAATCTAGCTCTCTTGTCATTCAAATTTGCCTCAACAGTCACGGCAATCTTCTGCATGTCCTCTAAAGTGGGCAGATCTCTGTCTCGTAATGAATAGGCCATCTCCGGATCAAAACCATCCGGGAAATTTAACAAAGCCGATTTCTTAGAAGGCCTCAAATCATCAGGAATGGAATTATAAACCGCATTAAATCTGATAATATAGTCTTGGATGGACTCACCAGGATTGCGCTTGATCTTGGTATATTCAGAAGTGATTTGAAGTGGATCTCTCTTCATTTCCCACCGATCTAGAAACTGTCTCTGAAGCTCTTCTAATGTATTAATACTCCTGGGCTACAAAGCTCGGAACCACTTGCGTACCTCACCTCCGAAAGTTTGCATAAACAATCTCATGGAGACATTCTCTTCATCAATTTCATGGAGATCAAAGAAGTCTATCATTCTATCAATATGCTACTGAGCGGGCACACTTTGAGGAGTACCATCAAACAAAGGGATTTTACTCTGATAATCAGTGGGCATGGGATCCAAGTTTGCTGGCAAGGCAAGAGGTGCAAATCTAGCGGCCATTGCTCTTGGTGGATTTATGATCTGTCTTGGAGAAACGGGTGGAGTAGGAGCAGTAGGTGTAAAAGGTGTATGTGTTGGAGATGGAGGAGGAACTACTGCAGATTTCTGATCAGATATCGATGGTTGTACGAGAATGGTAGGAATAAAAGAAGGCTCAGCGTGAACTTGTGAATCAGATGTAACTACTGATGGACCAAGAGTTTCAGAAGCAGATTCGATAAACTCAGGAATATTCGTTTCCACAATAGAATTCTGAAGATTCAAGATGTAATTATCAATGGATCGATTAGCTTGTTAAACCTCAAGATAATTTATAAACTTAGGATTTATGACGGTAGAACCAGTAGCACTTTCAGATTTAGTTTCAAAAAATGACAACTCGAACTGATCATCAAACTCAATATCTTCAATGAATTTAAATACAGTAGGGTATGAATGAGATTTAAACAAAGGGATCACGGGACTTTCTCAATGGAGGATTCTTGAAATCAAATTAGGATTCTCATACACTGGAGGCGGATCAGGATCAGGATTTGATCTAGTATGTCTTCTGGAAGCCAGTGTGTTCATCTATTCAAAAATCAAAGGACAAAACCAATCTATTCAGCCTATCAAATTCTAGACTCAATCACCCAAAATTCTAGAACGATGTAATATACTGGGGTAATTTACAAGTCAAATGTCACGTTCACAAGCTAAACCGGAGATTGACTGAAGCAGCGTTTATCTACTTCCGCCAATGCAAGGAAAAAGTGTTTCGAAAGCTACCTGGCATGACTTCAAGCTCCGTCTGTAACTTATGAAAAAAATAACACCAACAAGCAAACCATTTTCTTCCCCAGTATGGTCGCCACTATGTTAGTGCCTAAATCCACCTTAGGCTGAAATAAGGTAGAAAAAGGACAACACCAAACCACGCTCAGCCTCGTAGCTAGCCCTACGAGGACAGGAGAGGGCTCTCTCTGGGTCAATCTCAATAAAAATATTCAAAGGGGCTTGAGATGACTAAAAAAAAACTGATCTTAGGCTAGATAAAAAAATATGAGGGTTTGATTTTGATTTTTAGGGTTTTTTGTTGGAAAAAAGGGGAAAGACAATTTCGGGCTTGGGGATGAGGCCAAAATTCTTGCAGAGTTCAAGTTGGGGCAAGGTAGGCAGTGGCTTTGATGTCTAAGATCAAATGAATGGATTGAAAATACTGCTGAGGAGCTGAAGAGGGCAAGAGAGTGCAAGGATCCTCTTCAAACTGACGAAAACATATAAAACTAAACAAAAGTCTAAGGCAGAGCACCAGCAAATCAATGAATTCTACCTCAGTTACTCATTTGTTTAATTCAGAAGTAAAGAGAAGGGAAATGGCATACATATAACATTAATGAAACTTAAAATAACATGAGAAGAACATCATCAAAACTCAAAAGCCACAAGGATCCCAACAAGTGCTGCAAAACTCCGGTCTTTCCTTTGCTAAAAACTGAAAATGGATATACAATGGAGTGCCAAAATTTTCCCAAGAGTCCAACCCTGAAAATGCCTCAGAAAATACAATATATAGACCATCCTAACCCCTTCCCATGCCTCTAGGGGTCGAGCTAATCATTCTAGGAGCTGTTTGAACCAATTCTAAACATGGAACTGAAATCTAGGCAGCCAAACAACTTGCCTCTATATGCTAGGAAACTGATCCATTCACTTAATTTTCACTTTTTAGTGAATGAATCCTATAGAAAAAGTAAAAACATGCCAAATTTACATCATAGCTACAAAATTACATCAATATAGATCAATAATTACATCCAAAAGTGAGACTAGTCAAACTGGCCGAATTTCTGAGCTGAAAAGTGAAATTTGGGCAAAATTCCTCTATGCGCCGCGCCAGAAAACTCAATGCGCCGCGCCACTTTGAGCCTATTTTTGGGGCACTTCCTGAAGTCCAAAATGAGCTCATGATAGCTCGTTGGAAATCCTTGGATGTCTGCTATCCCACCCAAGTGCAATTTTTCAATTTGGAGTTCATTTTCCCCTCCAAAACTGCAATCTCCCAAAACTGGTTCCTGCTGGTGCAAAAATTGGCAGAAAGGCCATTTTTGGAGTGTTTTTGACCTTTAAGACCACGCAGAACTTCATGAAATCTCTCAGCCATTCCTGAGCATGCATAATTTACCATAAAAAACCCAAAAATATCAAGTTTTCCTCCAGAAGATGTCCCAATCATAAGCGCGCGTCGGGTGGCGCGACGCGTCGGGCGGAAAAACCTGTTTTGCAACCAAAATTTTCAAAATGACAAAATTTTCTCCAAATTGGCTGAAATTTGGAGTGAAGGTCTCCCATCATGTCTCATCCTCAGCCAAGGAAGCTTCGGCCAAGATTCGGAGTGGATCCGGCCTTTTCCGATGTTTTAGTGCTTTTCTCAACCTTGCCTTCAGGATCTTCATTTTTGCTCTGCAAACGTGTGTGCGGGCCCAATAGTGATTCTTCATGTGTCTGAGCATGTCCTTTTCCTTGTTGGCCTTTGCCAAGAGCTTCTCCAAATGAATTTGACACTTGTAAGGCAAGTCTCTCGCTCAAATGGTGTCATGTCACCTGGTCTCTTTCGGGCCAATTCTCGGTCTTCACGGATTTGCCGCAACTCTATGAGTGTCTGCTGATCCTCCAGTTGTTTATTCCGCTACTCCAAGTAATTTATAGCCCATTGAGCTCTCTGCAATTTCTCGATCAGCGTGTCGATCTCAGCTTTCTGCTCCTGGATGATTTCTTTCAGCTTTGAGCTGGGAGAGCTCGAATCAACATCAATCAAGATAAAATCAGTATCTTGGCCTCCTGAAGGGCCCTCATCGTGCATAGGCCTCTTGCCTCTGTCCTGAACCTGTACCTGTGCTGATGTCGAAGGCGAGACCCCTTCCACACCATGTGGAGATAGTACTCGCACTGCTAATGAAGGCAACGAGACCCCTTCCACCCCTGGTGGAGATAGTACTCGTCGTGCTGCTGCAAATAAGGCTCTGTGGCCTCTCTGATATGTCACACACACTGGAGCACTGATAGGCTCAGTCACAGGAAAATAAAACTGATGCGAAGGCTCTCCCTCATCATGAAAAATATTGGGAGGAGGCTGAGGGGCTACAAAGAAGTCACGGGAAATGAACTCATCCCATGCAATGCCCTGCAATCCAAGCTGATGTACTACAATGATTTATATGAGTGCATAATGATAAATGTTGTTATGTTGCTGCTATGGAGTCTTCTTCTGCACCAGGGTAGTCATCCGCTCTATGTTTTGACACATGAAGTATGGAATATTCATCAGTCGCACTCTCGTAAAATGCATCAAAAGTCTGATATGGTATGCATAAAGGCGTGAGAATCTACCCTCACAGCTGAAGTATCTAATGATGAATTTCATTAATGGCGCATAGGAATCTTTCAGAAACCGGAATGGAAATACTCTGCTCAACTACCTCAAATATCCAGGTCTGATGTAAGGCTCGTAATATGCTCTATCCAGCTGTTGTCTCTTATTCCACTCCTCACCTATGTTTGGCATCCCGGTTTCCTCAGAAATGGTCTCTGGTGTCAAGGTGAAGTTTACTCCAGCAAGGTTTACATGACCATCACGCAAATGTAAAACAAATAAGTGAACCAACTCCTGATGGTGCTGAATCTGAGATATCATCTCACAATACCGAAAACACGAATGTTGCTGAAAGCATGTCATTGCAAGCGGGCAGGCCTGCAATTGAGCCAAAGAAGTGGGCTCCTCCCTGACGTGCCTACCACTTTTATGAGACCTCCTCGGTACATTTAGCCCTGTGGTTGAGTCACTGTCGTGCTCATATGATGAATTTGTCTCCGACATGATGCTGAAAACAAGGTGTTTGACAAGTAGGTGCTGATAAATATATGGTGAAAACAAGAGTTTGTTTTTCAATATCAGGTGTGCCACATATGAGATGAGAGACTGTGAGAAAATATTACAGTGGGAAAAAGGACTATCAAGTGAGATTTAAGTGTGAGGACAGTCACTGTTTGGGGGATTTAGGGATTTGGGAATTTATAAGTGATGTGGAATAGGTGATAGTGATGGGGGTAGTTTTTAGGAACAAGAGTTAATGAAATGGCAACATATAAGTGAAATCAAAGACATAAAGGCAGCCCTTGAATCTTATGAAAATTAGGCTTTTAGTCAATGGATGGTAAGTAATAGGGTTTGAGGTTTAACACACGGGATCAAAAGGGTATAAGGTATATGGTACAGTTGAAATAGGAGAGAGACTATGGTAGGTATGATAGTGTGACAATAATAGCAGTGATAACAATGATCACAATGACAAGAGCACAAATGAAGATGTAATGAGAGTTTAAGCACCAAAGTTCAAGTTCTAATCACCTCTTTTCAAACCCTTGGGAACAGATTTAAATATGGGTATAGGGTTTATTATTTCACCAATTAAACTCTTGAATTTCACCTTTCAAACAGCACCCAACAGGAGTTAACATCAAATGGTAAGGGTGCACACTTACTTGGAGACAAATAAACTAAACCAAATTGAGTTTTGATGGATCAATGATGAATTTCGGCCTTTGGGGCTCTGTGCGCCGCGCACAAACCCAATGCGCCGTGTTCAGTGGGTGCATCGCGCCCTTAGAAATTTGCATGATGTGTTTTGTCTCTACGCGCCGCGCTCTGTGGATGCGCCACGGCCTATCCCAATGCGCCGCGCTCAAATTAACACACAGTCGGCCCTTTCATAAAATCACAGTTTTGCTCTTCAACTTCAAACTCGACTTCTCCCTTATATTTTCTCAATAACACTTGTTGCAAATGAATGAATAGCTTTGACAAATATCTCATATAGACATGGTTTTAATTTTTTCTTTTTCAAAACCCATTTTGTAATGTTTTTTATTTTGGCACTTTTTCATTTAATACAAATTTTGTCTTTTTGTTTCCTCACTGACTTTCTGGAGCTGAAATGATTAAATTGGTTTATTTTAGAGGGATGGTGGCATGGAAACTTGGCAAAGGATGACCAGAGTTTGCATGGTGAAGTACAACATGGTGGAAAGATACATTTTATTACAAAAACAAATTTGACAATTTCTTCTTCAAAACAGAGTTTTGAAGAAGAAACATCCTCGAACATATTTTATGATGAAAATTTTGAACTGAAAACTTATTGAAAACCTCCTCATGGACTGCGGGCATTGTTTAACATTTCGGAAGATCAAAACCTAGACTTAGAAACTTAAATGACTTTTTTTGACCAAAATATAATATATTGCTGTAAATGACATGAACTGAACTTCGATGAATTTTGACCAATTTTGACTAACCCAGTAGGTACAAGCATGAGGGAAAATGAGAGAAAAAAGCCCTTCCGTCAGACAATGGCATGCCCCTAATGGAATGCAGATGAATGAGCGGAATGAGACACCTAAACAATGAAATGCAATAAGAGAAATGATCTCTGAAGGAGGGGTGTAAAACCTGACTCTAACAGGTACCCCCTGGAGTTGTCTTTTACAATGTTTTTTAGACTCTCTATATATGAACAAATCACCAATTTTACCCATATGGACTCGTTAAACTTAATCAGAAGGGGAAAAAAATTGGAAAACATGGATACTTCTTCTGTTACATTTTCAAAAAGGTCGATTTGGCAGCACAAAATATTGAACATGACACTTCCTAGAAAACTTTTTCGCATTTAGCCGAACCCTACCATCTATGAGTTTAGCCTTCATCTCCCATTGTTCCTACATTGGTGAATCCTAATACTCTTTGGTGTTCATTAAGCCTAAGCTGCTTAGTACCCTATTAGAGTGCCTTCTATTGTTCAAGAGGATCCCACTATCTACTGCTCCTTGTATCAACCAAAGCCATCATATACCAGAACTTATTTGTCATCAGTTATTCCCATTTGATCTTGATTATTTCAATAAATAAATAAAACATCTTTTCCTGTTTCATGTCCACTGATGTAGGATGCCTCAGTGCCTGCCTTTTGACAGATCTCTTCCTATCGAATTCAACATATTATCTAGGAAATTGATCCAAAAACACATTAGTACCCAGATACTTGTAGACCTCAGTGGCAGGTCATCTTGTGTTTGGTTGGGGTTTCTCATTATTGGCCCTCGATCGAATGATTCTACAAGTGTTCGACATCAACTCCTTTTATTCACACTCGCTAGATTGTATTGTGCATCTTGGGGACCATCATCATTATCGGTGGCCACCCTCGCGTCTGTTAACTGTTTTTGTTATTTACTGGTAATCAGATGATTTCCTGCATGTTTGACTACAACTCATTCATTCACGTGTATGGAAATATCCACTTTAATGAAGCGGAGACCAAGACCTTGGGTTGAGGGTTACACCATTATAGCTTTGATTCCTCGCCCAAGTTGCGATATTGTTTTTTAGAGATAGCTTATCAGTTTGATCATGTTATGACAAAAACTTTCACGTTATGATTATCGGTGGACACACTGTTCATATCTCTGTTTTATAGAAATCATGTTGATTAGCTACTAAGCATGGGAAATTCCCGAATCAAGATAGATATTATATTTTCTGACATATGTTGTTGTTTCAGGTTTTCCTTAGTCCTCCAATTCCTCTCATTCTACTACACTTGTTATAAAGTATTTCAGCCATCGTCTTCATCTCTGACCTCACACTTTAGGGGGCATATATTACAGGACAAATGACCTCCTCATCAAGTCAGAGGAGAAGGCAACATGGAAGGAAGAAAATGACCTAGAAAAGATCCATTTTTTCCAAGGTAACACACCCTAGAAATAGCTAGGCAGAGTTATAACGCACCTGAGCCATGCAAAGTGTAATGTTCCTAATTTTTTCCTTCAATAAATTGGAACATTAGATTTTAATAATTTCACCTATAAGTTGAATAATTGGGTGAAGAGGCCCATTCATAATAAAAACATAGATAAAATCCCTCGAGTGCGAAAATGGATCAGCCATGGAACTAGATTTCACACCCCCATCTGTGAAAAGAGACATTTGCAAAGAGGTTTGACCAAGTCCACCAGCGCAGGGTATGAGGTGAAAAGCACTACATGAGACAGAGCAGAGATAGAGGAGGGAATATTCCTTTATGGAGGAAACCCTAATGGATGGGGCCCATGGAGATAGAGCCTTCACTTGCTATATAAGGAGAGGAGGAGAGCCATTGATATTCATGCATATGCTTATGATTATTCATTTCATGTCTATTTAGACATTGTGCATTCTTTGTTGTTTAGCAATAATTGCTGGAAAATTCCTATTTAGGATTTACTCACCTTCTTGAGAGGCCTCTTGAAGTTTGGTTCTTCATTTTCCACATCTCTTGGCTCAAGGGCAAAGCATCCTCCTCCAGGATAGCATTATTGCTGCAGCAGCATAATACTGTGTTGTAGGGTGTTGCAGTGGAGACTTCACAACACCTCTTCCATTGCCTTTTTTTAGAGAAAGAGTCTTTCCTTTCTTTGGGAGATTAGTTTGGAAGCATTGGAGCTGATTTTCAGATCTTGGCACTTGGCCATAGTGTTCTATTCCACTCACTGTGCAGTCCCTCTTAATGACTGTGTTATTTTCATGGAGTATCTGCAGTGAGGGTTTGCTGTATTGTTTGGAGGGTGAGATATCAAGTGTGAGGACCAGCCTTCCACTTTGGAGATCCATTGGAGAAGGTCTACTTCAGATTTCTCATCATCTTCATCCTTCTCTATTGAGTTCCAGATTTGAGTTGCTACAACAACCCAACAACTCCGGCATTTTTGCCTTTTTGCATCTTTCAGCCAATCCTTTGGAGGATTAATGTTTTATTGCTTCTAAGGGTTAGATATTTGCTCCCCTAATGTATTTGAGCCATATCATTGCCATATCCATGTATTGACATTGTATTGCATCATTATTCCATAATAGACTGCACTTTCATATCCAAGGGTTTCATATATGCAGTTGTGTTTTCTCATTTCATGTACATGTATTGTTGAGGCTTGCATTGCCTTTCTTGAGAGGTTGTTTCCTCAAGATATTGTACTCTTTCTGCTGCTATAGCATCATTTGTTGGCTGATCAAATCTTCATGTGCTCATGGTTGTAAAATAATGTTGTCTTTCCATTTCATGTGATTAAATTTGTTGCAGTCCCTCACCGGGAACTTTCTGAGGATATCTAGTAGTGGGAGATATGTTTAACCACTCTATAAGGATTTATTTGGTCCCAACTCTTGGATTTCAGTCTTAGATGTATTGATTTGAGGAATCTAGGGCTTGGTATCAAATCCTTCTGCCTCCATTTCTAGAAAATACGTTTTCCATCCATGGATTGCTAACTATTTCTAAAAAGGAAAATTACAGTGGTATCAGAGCAACTTTCTTGGCTCAGCCTGTGAGTCTAAGCCCAAGAAGATAAAAATGTTGAAGAATATGATTTTCTTCTCATCTATTTTTAGATCCAGAGGAGACCTCTCCAAGGAGGTCAGGAAGATTGAAGAAGAAGAAGAGGAAGTACCATGCACTTCCTATTCTCATCAAGAAGAAGACATTGAGCATGGAAGATACTTGGATCATCAGATTCTAAGTGATTACCTTGTTGAGTATAGATCTCAAACTAGAGCCTTCAAGGAGACTCTAGATTTTCCTCATTTAATCCAGCTGAAGGAAGAGAAAAGACCATGTAGCAGAAAGGAAATCAAAGGCAATAGATTTATGTTGTCTACCTATGATGGGTCATTTACTGCAAGAGCTTGGGTGAAAGAGTTGGTGGCATTTTTCTTTCTACATCCTGTAGTAGAGAAAGAAGCTGTTGAAATCTTAGCACTTCCCTTGGACGGTGAAGCCTATGATTGGTGGAGTGGCCACTTGAGCCATGCAAGGGAGAAAAATTTTGCAAAGTTCATCCAAGGGTTGGTCAAAGCCTTTGATGATGAAATGGAAAAGGAAGGGGAGAACACACCACCACTTGAGGAGCCTTGTGATAACACTGTCACACTCATGGAGGAGCAGCCACATGCATCAACAGTTGGAGCAACCAACACTTTGGAGGAGGGAACTCTTGTAGCCCTACAAGAAGTTCCAAATGCACATCAAGGTATGAATGGATTTCCACATTCTATTGTTACAGCAAATCATTTTGATCAATGTGGAGATTTTCTTTTGAATGAACAAGGGCCAAATCCCATTTCTACTATAGAGCAGCTTGGTTGCACTATGCTGTGCAACATGAAAACTTTCAAGGAGGAAATAAACCATCATCTTCATGAGCCTTTGTTGGATTGCATATCTCATTGGAGGTTGGGGTTTGAAGCCTTGAAGGATGATAGTAGACATCTTGCAGTGAGAAACCCTTTCTCCCTTCAAGATGACACTTTCTCAATGAGCTCCTCTCAGCTCAATGAGGAATTTATACTTTCAAATCCAAGAACTCATTGGTTTGGAAGACTATTAATGAGAGGGAGGTCTCAAGGAGAGATCTCATCAGAGGTGCACTTCAACACACCATGGAGTGCAATGTTTTTCTTCCTTTCTCACAAGAGCAGATAGAAGATGGAGGAAATCTTAGGATGGATAACATCTCTCATGCTTGTGTTGGACATTCCTTGAGCCATACACATCATGATGGGAGGTTTTTTCCTACCACCTATTTGGGTCTTGATAGTGTCTCATTGATCCTTGAGAAGATTGCATTTCAAAATCCCATGAAGTGAAAAGACAGGACTTTGATTTGGGAGAATGGTAGCCCTCATGGGAGGAGTACTAAGATGAAGAAAAGGAGAAGGCATCCACAACTGATTGAGTGGATGTGGTTGATGAGCAAGGATCTAGAAAGCTACTTGCAGATTTATGATACCGGGCAGCAAGAGGCTTGGCTGTGCTGGTTACTCTTGAAAGAGTTTGGCCATCACTTGGCAAACACTCTTCCTAAGAATAAGAGGATGGATACTTGCATCATTGAGAAGAATAGAGTATGGATGCATGGTGTTGATGTGATACTCATATCATTCATCATGCCTTCATCACATGATATGTATGATGAAAGTATGGGGAGGTAGCAAAATACTTTGTTGCTTTTCTTGGGAGAGAAAGGGCATAATTTCTCTCATACTTTGCATGATGTTGCAGGAAGAGGAGATGGACTTCTCTCCTTGACTTTTGATGATAGAGAGGTACTTCCACCTTGGGAGGGACTTCTTATGTATTGCAACATTGTGAGAGTTATCTTTGATAAGGAGCATGTCAAAGAATGGAGCTTGGTATTGATGAGAGCCTATGTGTATAGGCCAAAAACGTTGTCTCTTTGGAGCAGTAACCTATGGATGAAGTGTGCCCAGTGGAAGTGTGGTGGATCCATAACCCACAGGTCCCAGGATCATTTCATATTTGTTGCACTTGATGAACAAAGAGGAGGTGAGATGGATGAGGTAGTGGATGGAGTCATCTATTACTATGCAACATTCTTCTTGACTTGGATTCCCAAGCATGAGAGTAAGGATCTTCTTGCAGCACATAGTTCATTCCTCTTCATGGGAGCATGCCAAAAAAATACGGAGGGTTAATTCTTGGATCCATACATCATCTTACTCCCTGTATATGGTGATAAATCTGTTTTTACAATTGCTGATTTGTATACTCTTACCATTATTTTACAGTGCATGGCTCTACAAGAGGGCAAGCTCTTCAGATTGCTCCATGGATTATGTTGGGCAAAAATATATGATGGAGGCAGCCATCTTTCACATAGCCTTGGGAAAATGTTTTTCTATTACATATATGTTCAGCTAACTCATATGATTAGCCATGTATCACAAAACATTTTTCCTTGTACTTTCCTCAAGCAGCAACTTGTAAAACTGCAATGTACTTATTTGGGAAGCTGTTGGTACCTTCTTGCACTACATGAAACCTTCAGAATTATCTTCATTTTATTGCTGATCATGACTTAATTTTATTATATGGGTCTGATTTGTATTATAAGCATGATTATGAGAAAGACACATGAGTTGGATGTGTCCTTGAGTGGGGGAAATTCCCACATTTTCTACACCACATGTTCTAATGGGAGCATGGGAGGAGATATGGCCACCACAGCCAAATGTTTGTTCTCTTTTGAGGTGGGCCATGAGATTTATAGTCATATATTTTATAGCCATGGGCAAGTGTTTGGTCTTGTGTTGCTGTTATATTCAACCATTTACTATTCCTTAGTAGATGTGATGGATTTTATATGCCACTTGCCATGTTCCTTTCTGATATTGCAGTCAATGAAACTGTGTTATGTCCTCTTGAGATGTTGTTTGCACTTTGTAGCATCATGTAAAACCTACATAAAACTTCTCATTTGGATATTATATGATGACCATGTCCTATTCATCATGGATGATATGTTTTGGGCCAGCTTGTTCTTCATTGATGGAGAGAAGATCCTTGGGGGATTGTCCTTCATTTTTCCACTTGAGGGAAATACCATTGTAGCCAATATTCAGCACATACTCTACACTTATCATAAGTGGAGAGGAGGACATCATGGGGTAAGCTATGATGCTTGCCAAGTTCAGATTTTCAGCCCACCTTCATTTCCAGAGCTTGAGGTGGAAGGAGATTTTCAGGAGTTTCCTTATTGGGAGGTGGCTCATTTTGTTTGGATGATTGCTTGGGGATGGAGGATCCACATGGGGGAGATGTTACTCATCACATTTCAGACTCCATGCCTTGAGTGGAGACTTTCTAGTTCTATCCTTGCAGTTTCTTGAGGACAAGAAACATTTGGGAGGGGAGGACTGTAATTTTCCTAATTTTTGCCTTCAATAAATTGGAACATTAGATTTTAATAATTTCACCTATAAGTTGAATAATTGGGTGAAGAGGCCCATTCATAATAAAAACATAGATAAATCCCTCTAGTTTGAAAAGGGATCAGCCATGGAACTAGATTTCACACCCCCATGTGTGAAAAGAAACATTTGCAAAGAGGTTTGACCAAGTCAACCAGTGCAGGGTATGAGGTGGAAAGTACTAGATGAGACAACGCAGAGATAGAGGAGGGAATGTTCCTTTATGGAGGAAACCCTAATGGATGGGGCCCATGGAGATAGAGCCTTCACTTGCTATATATGGAGAGGAGGAGAGCCATTGTTATTCATGCATATGCTTATGATTATTCATTTCATGTCTATTCAGACATTGTGCTTTCTTTGTTGTTTAGCAGGAATTGCCGGGAAATTCTTGTTTAGGATTTCCTCACCTTCTTCAGAGGCCTATTGAAGGTTGGTTCTTCATTTTCTACATCTCTTGGCTCAAGGCCAAATCATGCTCCTCCAGGACAACATTATTGCTACAGTAGCATAATACTGTGTTGTAGGGTGTTGCAGTGGAGACTTCACAACACCTCTTCCATTTCTTGTTTTTCAGAGAAAGAGTCTTTCCTTTCCTTACAAGCATTGGAGCTGATTTGAAGATATTGGCACTTGGCCATAGTGTTCTATTCCACTCACTGCACAGTCCCTCTTAGTGACTACGTTATTTTCATGGAGTATCTGTAGTGAGGGTTTGCTGTATTGTTTGGAGGGTGAGATATCAAGTGTGAGGACCAGCCTTCCACTTTTGAGATCCATTGGAGAAGGTCTACTTAATATTTCTCATCATATTCAACCTTCTCTATTGATTTCCAGATTTGAGTTGCTGCAGCTACCTAACAACTCCAGAATTTTTGCCTTTTTGCATCTTTCAGCCAATCCTTTGGAGGATTGATGTTTTATTTCTTCTAAGGGTTATATATTTTCTCCCCTAATGTATTTGAGCCATATCATTGGTATATCCATGTATTGACATTGTATTGCAGTAGTATTCCATAATAGACTCTGCTGTCATAGCCAAGGGTTTCATATATGCAACTTTGTTTTCTCATTTCATGTACATGTATTTTTGAGGCTTTCATTGCCTTTCTTGAGAGGTTGTTTCCTCAAGATATTGTACTCTTTCTGCAGCTATAACATCATTTTTTGGCTGATCAGATCTTCATGTGCTCATGGTTGTAAATAACGTTGTCTTTCCATTTCATGTGATTACATTTGTTGCAGTCCCTCACCGGGCACTTTCTGAGGATATCTAGTAGTGGGAGATCTATTTAACCACTATAAAAGGATTTCTTTGGTCCCAAGTCTTGGATTTCAGTGTTAGATGTATTGATCTAAGGAATCCAGGTCTTGGTATCAAATCCTACTACCTCCATTTCTGGAAAATGTGTTTTCTAGCCATGGATTGCTAGCTATTTCTAGAAAGGAACATTACACAAAGGGAGAGTTAATGCCTAGAGTAATGCTCTGTCTTGCGAAAGGGGTAGCGTTAACTGTGTTTGAGTGTGAAAAGGGAAATATCTTGTGGAAAAGTAACTAGCATTTCTAGCTTTCTCTCAAAATGAATCAGTTCAAAATAGAAACTAAATGGCACAAACCTTTTATTAGGCATTGCCAAACATAATTGAACTCCTATGGAAGGTAAAAGCGAGGAAAAGCAAGGACACATCTAGATCTTTCCCAATTTGAATAGGTTTAAAGAGTTGGCAAGGTTTGTCCTCTCCATCTCCTATAAATTGGAGCTGTGGGCTCTTGGTATAAGGTCGAAGGTTTGATTATATGTGGAGCAGAATTTCATTGTTGTAGTGTGAGGCTTGAAGATCGGCGAAGTTCATTGAGATATTTTTTCCTTGAGCATCATCACACTCGGAGATAGAGAAAGAGAGAGGAATTGGAATATTGAGTTGGGCTTGGTGCAACCGATGGTTGTAATCCTCCTTTTTATAAATCAATAGAACTGTATCTGTTTTGTCCATTCGATGCATCAATGTCATAGTTTTTGTTAAATCGTCTATCTAGCATGATATGAATGGCTTAGATATGTATTTTTTTATGTTTCTTATATGCTATTTTAATTGATATGGAGCTATGCTATTGTAGAGATTACGTGAGTGCTTTGATTGATTGCAGGATCTGGATTTGGAGCCGACGAAGAAGGATCTCTACTTCACTGCTTGGCATTCTCCATAGGATTTTTTTTCCATAAAGAGGTAATCTCTCCATATTAATTTTTCAATTATATATATTAGCATGAACATGTATGCAACATCTTTGTGAACTTTACAGCTAATCTGAAAGTTTTCCTTGGGCACCAGAAAGCCCTGAGAGGGATATTTAATAACCACCACCCAAGCATATTACCCTATAGCAGGGATCCATACTATGGTGATAGAGAGGCCTTATCCTTTGCGAGGTTTCCCCAAAAGGTGAAAACAAGAGGCCAAAGGAGGAAGGCCATGATTATTTAGTCGAACCACTCCCTATGACTCATCCACGAGGTCGTTGTGATCGAAACTTCACCTCTATTTTTAAAAAACTTTCCATAAACATATTGGCGTGGGTGGCTAACTAAGACAAAGTGCCAGCCAGTACGGGGGACATTTTTAATCTTCCTCATTAGTGCAAGGGCATAACGGGCTACCGGCACCAAGGAAAAAACAGGTGTTTTTGTTGGTCTGTTCAGGAAATAGTCAATAGAAGGAATTTTTCCTCATGGCAAGGGATGAAATGATGGTATTTGTAAGGCATGAAACTTTATTTTAATCATAGAAATGAGCCTCCAATGTGTGGGATGGGGATTGCAGGGACAGTGACAAAATGCTGTGTAATAGCCTCATCCTTGGCAAAGTCCTTCCGGGCTATGACAAAGGTTTCTTTCTCTTTCTGTAGGTCCAGGATTTCCTTTTTGATAGCAGCCTTCCAGATAAGGGGTTCAACTATAGCTTTCTCCTCAGCTCCCCTAGTAGCCATGCCACATCGCATTATGTCATTCATACTTGGTCCTTCATCACGTGGTTGCACCTTAACCCTCTGCACATTATGCGTTGGTGTCTACTATTTTTCTTGAATTTTTGCTATTAGTACTGGGCAATCTTCGATCATGTGATCTAATTTTCTACAATATCGGCAATATTGTCGTGTAGGGTTCAGACAGTCCCTTGCGAAAGTGCCCTATTTCCCCATAGTTGTAACAAATCAATTGCCCTCTTCCCCGACCTACACCTCCACCCCTTTCCCCTCCCCTGCCTCTTGTTGGGGATCCTCCTCTGCTTGAGGGAGGTAGTGGTGAAGAAGGGTCAACCTGTACCCTATAGAGGTTTCCCTAGTCTATCATCAATTCATAGGTCATACAGTTATGCTTGTCATCTCCCACAAAGGAGAAAAATTGACACCATTTCTACTTTAATTTTGGAACATAAGCACCAAGAGGGGGAAAGTGGTTGGTATCGTGTAGTCCAACAACGCGACAATCAGCGCACCATAATGTTGGACCACTCGGCCCCATAGATTCTTTAGGGCGCAATGGGGTGGGTCCCCTAGCCTGCATGTAGTCTACCAGCAGAGGGCATTAATCCTTGGTGTGGCGAGATACCCTGCATCGTATGCACCATACGTCTGGACTAGATTCTTTCCCTCATTCCTTCCGTAGATTTTGGATTTCAAGGTGCATTGCCTCCAGCTGTCCCTGGATATGTTGCACCCCAAACTGGGCATTAACTCTTGGCGCAGCTTCTAGTTTCATAGAAATATTCAAGGCTTTCTCTTGCGTCTCAATCGCCTGTTAGCCCATAGGTCTACACAGGTGAGGTAGAATCATAGCGATAAACCATTCCTTATGCTGCCTATCATCATACTAAAATTCCCCATCCCTGATAACCTTCTTTAACTACTGATCAAATTCCTATACAGACTCAATAGATCCTTGTCTAAAGTCTTTTAGGTCAGTTACTAGCTACGAGTAGGACTCGGGATTTTGGAACTGTTGTTTTATATCTTTATTAATCTCTTGAATAGACGGATCCACATGCTGGCCTACGTACCCCATATACTAGTATAGGGCCCTTCCTTCAAATGTGAGAGATAACTGCACTCTCTTTACAAAATCGGTAGCCACATTCTGCACAGTCGATACTGATTCTGCTACAAACCAGAATCAGTCCATATCTTCATCTCCTACACCCTTGAAGGTGGGTAGCTTCATGTGTGTGGCCATATCCTCTTCTGGTGGTGGCGGAAGCGTGGGGGAGTTCTTACCCTTATGCTGACTTGAAGGAGTGTAGTTGGAGGAATATTTCCTGTGTGCGCATTCGACTCTCTTAATGGATTGTAGACAGATCTATCCCCTTCTCGATTGGTTTTTTAGTGCTTACCACTTCATGTTGTACTTTCACTCTGATCAGAGTTCATTCATTCAGTGTGGCTGCACATAATGCCTTTTTCTCATAGTAATATTTTAACTATCAATGGAAATGTTCACAAGAACTTACCTCTGAAACCTTTGAAGAACCTCTGCTCTACCTCATAATAGGATACGAACTGATCAACTGCAAATTCAGTTACAAATCCCACTAACACGTTGTCCAACCAATGATCTACTGTACGGGTGATCATGTTTTCAATCTTCTTCAATTTTTGAATCAATTCTGGCGTCCAATGCGTAACCTGATCATCCTTACAACACGTCTGCAATTCTACGAGCCTCACTAACCACTCCTGAAGCTCGTGTGCAAAAATTACGAAGAAAATTTCATAAACTTTAGTGAAGATATACTTATTCTTCCACTTCTCAGCTGTCAACTTCGTGTTGCGATTCTCTTTTATAGAAAATTATTGAATCTATCTTTCAAAAATAGGTCTCCAATGGCCTCGTGGCATTACACAATCTCTCTCTCAAAATTCTCCTAGTCCCGGAAACGGAACCATTTGTTGGCTTGAGGGGTGCTGACCTAGGTTCGAAGGTCAAGGTTTGCCAACAAACCCCTATACTACTGGACCTTTCGGCAGTGACCTACTTGCGCAAGTCAAGGTCTCACCTGAAGTAGTATGGGAGGGTGCTGGAACCAGTTCTCCACACCCTGGGAGAGAGTAGGTAATTTAAGGAAGATATGTCTTATAGCTTATTAGGTTTGCACCGAATGAGTCTATTCACGGATCTTTTAGCAATATAATCAACACATAACCATAGACAAACTATTATTACTAACAAATATAATCAATACATTCGCATCCACATGTGCATTAGAAAATACCATCACGGAAAATTATAATCGCATCCAATTCTAGATCACGGATACATTCGTAGCTTAAATAAATATCATATATGCACTTCAGAAATAAACACAAACAATCTAGATAGCACAAAGGTACTTCAAATATATCTCGCATTCATTAGCATCAAAAATCCACTTACAAACCAAAAATAGCCCGCGCACACAAAAGGACTGAGAATCTCCGCACACACAGAAAATAGGAGTCCTTACCCAAAAAAACCTAGACAGATCTTAACAATTCGCACGTAGCATCAATCTTCTTACTTTCTTACCTACTAGACCCAATTATCTATCTATTTATAAAATCTTAGCCTTTTCTTTCTGGTGGTCCGCAAGCCATGGTTTGCGGACCCTAGAGCTACCCTTTAAGCCATTACAAAACATTAGGGGCCTTGACCCACCCCAAAACCCCTATGCAAGACTGATTATTAAAACATTGTACCAAAAATTCAGGTTAGGGAACCCTGTTCCAACATAAAGCGACTATACTTGGTTGTAGGTAGGACCGTATTGAGCAGCAGCACACTGGTGGCATGGACACTCACTTTCATTTGGCTCGCTTGTGCAATGCTCACCTGAATCATGCTCAATTGAAATTTGAGCTTGCTAATACCAACCTGTGCATCATCAAGCACAACCTTGTACTGCGTCTACATGTTTGTCCACATATCCTCAGTGGTTGTTGTGACTGTTTCGGCTATTTAGTTGAGATCATCCTTGGTGAGCATTAGGACATCATCTCCAGTGACTTTGGAACCTTTGCGCTTCATTTTGGAACCTTCTACGGCCTAAGAATTGTGGTTTGTGCCCTTGGAAGTTTGAACTTCCACCTGCGCCTCCATCTCTTTTGGCATGACACCATTCATCTCAGGTGCAGTGTCTATTTCTAGATCAGTCATATTTCCAATTTTAGTCTACATGGCACTTTTTCTGTTGTCTATGTACCAGTTCAAGGCTTGGTAGGCATCTTTGGAATAGAATTTGATGCACATATCTCTAGCGAAGCTGGCACCCACTCTATAGTGACGCATAGAAAATAATCCTAAGTGACAAGATAGGGAAATTCATGCCAAAAACCTTCAACTACGCCCTTCGCACGGATGTGATCATCCATGCAAAGGCAGCCTTAAAATCTGTGATCATCGTGTATGGCTCATACAAATTCGGAGACAACCTCATCTTGGATTGTACTTCCTGAAAGAGTGAGGCGTTGACCAATACCCAAAATATTTCATTCTCCATGATGTGTGTGGGGATGAAAGAATTCCACAATGTGGCATACCACGTAGCTTTGCACATATGTAGCTCCATCTTAGGAAACTTTGTTTCCTTTGGGTTCTTCCAACCAATAAGGGCTATCAACAATAGGAGACAAGCATAATAAAAGTGCTTGCCCTCTTGTGCTTCACGCACATTTTCTTAGAACTCTTTGCGTAAATAATAAGGCTGATTATAAATCACTCCCTTTTTTCCCTGTCCTAGAAGTACAATGACTTGTGTGGGAACCTCCTTAGTTCTACACTTTCACATCATCTTGCAGGCTAAGATGATGTAATATCCCCAAATTGGGTTGCTTAGCAAGGCATGCCTAAAAAACTCATTTTTTAGGAATGTATTCTACAGGATTGGAAACCAGCACTTGGATCCCTTAGATATAAAAATTTAAGACCTGGATCCAAGTGGGATTCAAAAAAATATCCTTCTAGGTGGGTTAAATAGGTCTCCCCACACCTAGTGCAGCTAGAAAGTGCCCAAGGAAGGGACTGCAACAATACAAAAACAACACTGCTAGAAAATAATGCAGTTCAGCCCAATATTTGCAAGAAATCAATATAATGGTTCATTAATCACTTATACATTAGAAAATAAGGTTTATAATCAGGCCCATACAATCTACAAGAGAAAAATGGAAGTCTTCATGAGAAAATCCCTATAAAAGAGGTGTTGCAACAATGTATTAGGCTATAAGAAGGCTTGACAACGTTATATTATGAGCTGAAGTAGTTGTACATTACATATTAGATCTAGAACAGATATGTGTAAAAAATATTAGATCTATATCAGATCTGTATACTAGAAGAGTTCCTCTACACATTCCCCTTAGGGTTTTGAGCAAAACATGAGTAGATCTGAGATCTAAAGTTACAGATCTGCAGTAAGATTCATAATTTCTAAAGTAAATAAAATACACAGCAGATCAGATCTGAACAGAACATGGATCAGAAATCTAATCCATGGATCACCACAGTGAAGGGAAGAATCCCAAACACCAAAGGTCTCTCCTCCAAAAGCATGCCAAAAATCCATGCAACTTCCTCCTTGCAAATAACACAGTTATGGGAGAGAAACTGTGTTGTTGACTCTAGAAATGGTTTGGACTGATTCCAAGATCTGATTATGAAACTCCAATGATCCAATACTCTCTTATCAGGAGGATAGAAGGCTCTCCCACTGAAAAGAGGCACCATAATGGCCTAGATTTGAATAGATCTAGCCTCCACTTGCTACAGCTTACAAGGAAAACCAAACCCTCAACAGGATCTGCATTGTAGTTGGAAGATGTAGCTTGGCCAAATGCCTAATATTGGACAAGATCAACAGGACTCCTCCAAGAGCTACTCAATGGAAGAGGTGGGATTCCCAATCAGGAACACCCTAGTGCTAAACAACAAGAGAATAAGAGATTTCTAAACTAACAATATATTCAGAAATATCATATAATGAACAACCTCCCCTTGATGTCCTCCTCTTCCTTTTATAAGTTAGAAATCCTGCCAAACCCTAAACCATCTCAATGATTTAGCTCTGTTCACATGTGTAGCCTCCAACTAGAACTGCGTTGTGCATCTAGGAGGTTCATTGCATCTAGACAACGTTGATGATTTGGTCCTGGTTGACGTGGTCAACTTATCCAACCTCTTTCACACTTAAGTGTGCTTATGAAAATAGCTCGGATTTAACCTTGTTCATATTGAGCATTGATTTATTTAGGATTCACTCCTCAAGTACAAAAGCTGTTGGCTTGGTCAAACTCGACTTTGTCCACATGCAAAAAGTCTCTTTTCACACATGAGGGTGTGAAATCCAGCTTCTAGAATGATCCCCTTCCATACCAAGAGGGTTTTTATGCTGATTTAAATTAATTATGGGTCTCCTTCCCCATTTATTCATCTACTAAGGAGAAAAATTCAAAATTCAATATTCCCATTAGTTGCATGCTAATGTAGGAATATTACATTCCTCCCCTCTCAAATGTTGCTTTTCCTCAAGAAACTACAAGGATATAACTGAATAGTTGCCTCCCAAGGCATGGAGACTGAAATGTATTGGGAAAACATCTTCCCCAATTAGATCCTCCATCCCCAAGCAATCATCCATACAAAATGAGTCACCTCACAACATGGCAACTCTAGACAATTCTCCTCCACCTTGAGTTCATGCAATGTAGGTGGGCTGAAAATATGAACATGGTAGACATAGGGGCCTACCCCACACTATCCTCCTCTCCAATTATGATAAGTTTAGAGTGACTACTGATCTTGTGCTGCAATAATATTTCCCTCAAGTAGAAAAATGAAGACTAGATCTCCAAAGATCTCCTCTCCAACACTGTGAATCAAGCTGGCCCAAACCATTCCATATGTGATGGATAGGAAATCATCACCATATTTAATCTCATCAAACTCATGTCCCACCTCATAAAGAAACAATTTTTTGGCTGTGGTGGCCATATCTCCTCTCATGCTCCCATTAGAACATGCAATGCAGAAATTGTGGGAATCCTTTTCCCAAAAGAACACATCCAACCAATGTGTTTCCTCTCCAATCATGCTCCCCATAGTAGTAAGAACAACAGAAGAAATTGGAACCATGATTAGCATCAAGATGAAGGAAATATTTAAGGTTTCATGTGGTGCAAGAAAGTATCAATAGTTTCCCATGAAGTTACAACGCAGTTTTTCTAACTGCTGCTTCATAAAATTACATGGCAAGTGGTTTCTTGATACATGGTTGTCTATGTATGTTATTTCATCTACTAATGAATAATAAATGGTTGTGTACATCAAATGAACATACATGAAGTAATACAACACTTGCCCATGGCCATATAAGAGATGGTTGTCTCCATCATACATTCTGGCCCATTGTTGATCATGGAGCTCAATGAAAAGCTTGCCCTCTTGTGGAGCAATGCACTGCATAGAAATGGTAAGAGTATGCATATCACTAAATGCAACAAAAATATCCTTACCATTTACTAGAAGTAAGACAATTATAGGAGCCATGAAAAAATTCTCCATAATGATATGACATACTCTCATGAAGAGAAATGAATCAGGTGCTGCATGAAGATACTTCCTCATGTACTTGGAAATCCAAGCCAAGAAGAACATATCACAATAATAGATATCTCCATCCATTACTCCATAGTTCTCACCTCCTCCTTGTCCATCAAGTGCATCAAGAGTGAAGTGACCCTGGGGACACTCCATCCATAAGTCCATGCTCCAAAGTGACAGTGTTGTTGGCCTATGCAAATATGATCCTGCCAATACATAGCTCCATTCTTTGACATGCTCATTGTCAAAGACATCCTCCATAATGTTGCTAAAAAAAATATGCTCCTTCCAAAGTGGGAGTACTTCCAGATCATCCAAGGCTAAGGAGTATCCCCTTTTCACCAAGATAGTGCCATCTCCTACTCCTGCAACATCATGCAAAGTGTGAGAGAAAATCTGCCCTTGCTCTCCCAAGAACATCCAAAGCAACAAAAGCTTTTGTTGCCTCCACATACCTCCATCATATAAATCATAGGGTGAAAACATGGTGATTGATATGAAGAATTTCATATCAACGCGATGTGTCCATACTCCTTGCTTCCCACTGATGTAAGCATCCTACCACACATCTTTCCACCACATACCCTTAGAAAGAGGATGATGGCCAAAATCTTTCAAGAGTAGCCAACACAGCCAAGCCTCCTGCTGCCCAGTATCATAGATTTGCAAGTAGCTTTCCAGCTTCTTGCTCTCCATCCACATCCATTCATCCACTGGTGTATCATGGATCTCATTCTGAAAATACTTGGTATCCTCCCATTATAGGACACCAACTTTCTCAGATCTTTGAAGAACTTTTCACTTCATAGGATGTTGAAGTGCACCTTCCATGGGATCTCTTGATGAGACCTCCTCCTCATGCATGGCCTTCCAAAACTAGTGGGGTCTTGGTTCTGCTGCAAGTAGAAGTCTCTCTTTCAGATGTGGAATGCTTATTGAGAAAGTTTCATCTAGAGAGGAGAAAATGTTTCTCATCTCAAGATGTCTACCCTTGGTCATCTCTTCCTCCATGGCTTCTTTAATGAAGCTGACATCTGAATGCTCCCATGAGGAATGGGTCCTTATTTCTTCACTGCTGCTCTTGGACAGCACAGTGCAACTTTGCTTCTCTAGATTAGCAATAAGTGATGATTCTGGGTCATGCAACAGTAGATTTCCACAATCTTCCAAAAGATTTTTTGTAATATTAGAATGTGGAAGTTCAATCATACCTTGATGGGATTTGGGAACACCTTGTATGGCTACAAGAGTTCCTTCTTCTACTATGTTGGTTCCCTCAACTGCTGATGTTGAAGGCTACTCCTCCAAGGTTGTGATAGTGCTGATACAAGTCTTCTCAAGAGATGGTGAGGACTTCTCTTCCTCTGATCTCTCTTTATCAAATCTCTTGATCATCCTTTGAGTGAAATCTACAAAAGAAGATACTTTTTCATGTCTCACATAGCTAAACCACCAATTGCTTGCTTCACCTTTCAGGTGCAGCACTGTAATCTCCACTGCTTCTCTCTCTACCACTGGATGTAGTAGTAAAAATGCATTGAGTCTTCTTGCCCAAGATTTTTCTTCAGATGTCCCATCAAAATTGGACAATAGAAACCTATTGCCCTTGATTTCTCCCTTGCTGCAGGGTCTCCTCTCTTCCTTTAGTTGAATGAACTATGGGAAGGCTAGAGTCTCCTTGAAGGATCTAGGTTGAGACTTGTACTCAACAAGGTATTCACTTAGAATCTGATGATCCAAGTGTCCTCCATGATTCTTGTCTTCTTCTCTGTGAGAATAGGAAGTGCATGGTCCTTCCTCTTCTCCTTATTCTATCTGCTTAACCTTTTTGGAGAGGTTCTTTGTAGATCTGAAAATTGATCAGAGTAATATCATTCTCCCCATCATTCTAATCTTTCTCCTTCTGATAGTTGGAACTGACAGGCTGAGCCAAAGATCATGCTCCGAAACCACTGTAATATCCCCAAATTGGGCTTCTTAGCAAGGCATGCCTGGAAAACACATTTTTTAGGAATGTATGCTACAGGATTGGAAAATAACACTTGGATCCCTTAGATATGACAATATAAGACCTGAATCCAAGATGGATTAAAAAAAAAATCCTTCTAGGTGGGTTAAACAGGTCTCCCCACACCTAGTGCAGCTCGAAAATGCCCAAGGAAGGGACTGCAGCAATACAAAAACAACACTGCTGGAAAATAACGCAGTTCAGCCCAATATTTGTAGGAGATAAATATAATGGTTCATTAATCACTTATAGATTAGCAAATCAGGTTTATAATTAGGCCCATACAATGTACAAGAGAATAATGGAAGTCTTCATGAGAAAATCCCTCTAAAAGAGGTGTTGCAACAATGTATTAGGCTGTAAGAAGGCTTGACAGTGTTATATTATGAGCTGAATCATTTGTGCATTACATATCAGATATGTACACTAGAAGAGTTCCTCTAAACATTCCCCTTGGGGTTTTGAGAAAAACATGAGATACAAAGAGTAGATATGAGATCTAAAGTTGCAAATCTGCCGTAAGATTCCAAATTTCTGAAGTAAATACAATACACAGTAGATCAGATCTGAACAAAACATGGATAAAAAATCTAATCCATGGATCACCACTGTGAAGGGAAGAATCCCAAACACTAGAGATCTCTCCACCAAAATCATGCCAAAAATATCTACAACTTCCTTCTTGCAAATAACGTAGTTATGGGAGAGAAACTGCACCGTTGACTCTAAAAATGCTTTATCCTGATGCCAATATCTGATTATGCAGCTCTAATTGTCAAATACTCTCTTATCAGGAGGATAGAAGGCTCTCCCACTGAAAAGAGGCACCAGAATGGCCTAGATCTGAATAGATCTAGCCTCCACTTGCGGCAGCTTACAAGGACAACCAAACCCTCAACAGGATCTGTGTTGTAGTTGGAATATGTAGCTTGGCCAAATGCCTAATAGTGGACAATATTAGCAAGAATCCTCCAAGAACTACTCGATGGAAGAGGTGGGATTCCCGATCAAGAACACCCTAGTGCTAAACAACACTATTCTCAACTAAACAGCAAGAGAATAAGAAATGTCTAAATAGACAATATCTTCAGAAATATCATATCATGAACAACCTCCCCTTGATGTCCTCCTCTTCCTTTTATAAGGTAGAAATCCTGCCAAACCCTAAACCATCTCAATGATTTAGTTATGTTCACATGTGTAGTCTCCAACTAGAACTATGTTGTGCATCTAGGAGGTTCATCGCATCTAGACAACGGTGATGATTTGGTCCTAGTTGACTTGGTCAACTGATCCAACCTCTTTCACACTTAAGTGTGCTTATGAAAATAGCTCAGATTTAACCTTGTTCATATTGAGCATTGATTTATTTAGGATTCACTCCTCAAGTACAAAAGCTGTTGACATGATAAAACTTGAATTTGTCCACATGCAAAAAGTCTCTTTTCACACATGAGGGTGTGAAATCCAGCTTCTAGAATGATCCCCTTTCATACCAAGAGGGTTTTTATTGTTATTTAAATTAATTATGGGTATCCTTCCCAATTTATTCATCTACTAAGGAGAAAAAATAAAAATTCAATATTCCCGTTAGCTGCATGCTAATGTAACAATATTATAGATGAGCATCCCAAACTGGGAAGTTGGATCATTGATCTCGCTTACTACGAATCATCTGCTATGGTACAACACTTGGTACTTTTCTTTGATTTTGTTTGCCACCTTCTTTTCCTTTGTATTTCCTCCGAATTATAGCATGGGATCTATCCCTTGGTCAGGTAGGTCAGTGATCCAATGGATTAGGATGACATCTATAGGTATGCGCTCTCCCAGCTAGAGTGCTTCATAATGCATGAGCACAAGCAATTGGTGCATGCAGATATCATTTATCGAGCTATGCCCGAAATGTGGGACTTCAAATAAGTTTAGGAGCCCTGCCTTGTGGAGGCCCAACACCCATCGCTGTAGCTCAAGGTGCACAAGGCCCCCCTCATAGGGCATGTGATCTAGATAACGCTCAGACACAAGCTCAGGAAATGTATCAGCATCTGTGATGTCCCAATCCTCCATCATCAGCTATGACACATTGGAGAACATATCACCTTCAAATGGGATATTTTCAGGAATTAAGGGCATGTTAATGCTCTACCGCAGTTTGTCCATATCTTTCATAATTTTGGCAAACACCTTGCTTGGTGTGACATAGGATGAAAACCACGTGAATGGGGCCACTTCAACCATATCCTCCTCCTCCTCCATAATTTTCTTAGGGAGCTCCTCGATTTGTATCTTCTAACGCTCATCAATAGTTGAGTGTGACTTCAGAGTATTCTCCCTAGGGGATTTACGAGACCCTGGCGTTTGACCCCTCTTAGTCTTTTTAGGCACATATGTGTCAATGAATGGCACAACAGGATCCACTACCGCAGTAGGATCCTCTACTAAGTGGGTAGCTGTTATATTTGGTGGGAAAACGTAGCCAAGACATCTATGACACAACTCCCCCTCAAATCTAGGATCCAAACCAGACATAGATAATGAATATTTTTCAAAAATCAAAGAGCTCAGGGTAGACAATTCACACAGAAAGTAACGGGAACTATTGCGACCTATTAGGTAATATTTATAGTTTTTGTGCATCCTCAACTATCCCTTATGCATTAATTTCTCTCCATAAATGAAAAAATGGTTCCAAATCTAGAAAAATCCCATTATTAAATGCAACCTAGATGCTCCCTTAAATAGTAATAGAATTGTCTTTTCCAAATTTAATGTTCCAATGGCTATATTTTGGCACCTCTGCGACCTACTCAACCTCCTCGCACAGCTACTGCGTGCACATCACACCCTTCTATGCATCCGCCATCCCGTTGGCGCAGATCCAATACTCCAGCCATATAATCATTTGGTGCACGCAAGGATAGGCTTGTCCCTGTACTGCTTCAATCAGCTTCCATTGACATACTCGAGAAGATATTATTTGCTCAGTGTGGCCAAGCGCATTGCACTACCATCAGTGATCTCATTAAAAATATATGTCCCTAGCCAATTCATATTCAACCTCCTTGGGTGGTGTGCAAACTTGTTGTCATACAACAAGACCAAATCATCTTCGTTAAACACGTTTTTCCTGATGTGCCTATCATGCCATGCATTTTTGCGCACCTTTTGATCTTTCTGATGGTAATTTCAATAAAGCAATCTTCCTCAAGTGCAACACCTTAGTAAGTTCAGCCTCTAATATATTTTTGAACGATTCCAATGCACCATTCTCCTCTAGGTGATATGGAGTGCTCGTTTTATGATGGATCTGGAATTCATCTATCAATGCTTCAGTGGTTTCATTCAAAAATGTGTACCTTGATCACTTATCAAAATATTAGGACATCCAAATCAAGTCACAATATTCTTGAAGATGAATTGAGTAGATGTGTCTGTAGTAAAATCTTTTAGAGGCTTAGCTTCATCCCATATGGCTACATAGTCAGTCATCATGATGATGTAATGCGCACCAATATTCTTTCCTGGATGGTTAATAGGTCTGAAAAATTATATGGCCCATTTCTCAAACTATTGCAGTGCCATATGTGGATGCAGGGGCATCTCATTTCTACGCGACGTATTTTCGGTCCTCTGGCACACATCGCACTCATTGTGAATAGGCATCATTTTTTAATGTGGGCCACCATAAGCCAGCTCGAAAAATATTTTGCGCAGTTTCCTTCCCTCCATAGTGACCACCGGAAACCCCTCTATGGGGTTCACCTAACATTTCACACCTTTCATACTCTAAAACATATCTTTGCAAAAATTCATCTACGCCCATCTTGTACAACTAGACAGCAACAATAGTGAAGTCTATTGCTCGTGCAATGAGCTATTTATTCTGTTGTACTACATATTATTCATGTGTGCATCCAGTAGTCAGGAACTGAATAATATTAGGGAAATGATCATCAACTACCTTTATCGCAAACAACTGCACATCTGGTTATGCATCCTCCAAGCTCGTAGGTTCTTCACTAGTTTCAATGTGTGACAGATGGCTTGGCCCAACATTTATTATTCCTTAGTTTCACAATGATCTCAAAGTCATAGTCCTGGAATAGTAACAACCACCTCCATATCTTCCCCCCCAACACAAGCTTATTGACCAGGTACTTTAAAGAAGAGTGATCAATAATCATCTTGAAATTTCGACGTAACAGGTAGTGGAAACATTTCTGCAGCGCATACACCATTTCTTATCCTTCTTTTTCCGTGGTTGAATAATTCCATTTTATGCTCCAGGCTGAGCTAAAATAGCTCTGAGCATGATACAAGATGGATCAACATGCACATGAACCACCTTAGACCAATTTGGGAAGATAAATATGGGCACAGTGACCATATTTTCATTCTACAATTCAAAACTCTTTTGACATTGCTCATCCAAAAAGAATGCCGCATCCTTCTTGAGAAGCTTCTCCATGGGCATAGTTATCAACGCATAACCCTGAATGAACTTCCCATAATAACCAGTGTGACCAAATATTGAGCACAGTTGTTTAACATTCGTAGGTATCTCCAAATTAACAATTATTGCGATCTTCGCGGGATCTACCATCAATCCTTCCTGGTAGAAAATGTGTCCCAGAAATATCCAAAAAGGCACACAGAATATACATTTATTCAAGTTTAGTGAGATCTCATACTTTTTATAGGTATCCAGCATTAAGTGTATATTGGAGACATTCTTTTTCAATAGCCCAAAAACAATCCAATCATAAAAGTGTACTTCCAAGAACTTATGGATAAAATCCTTGAAAGCAACTAATACTATGTGTGAGAAGATGGCAGACGCATTCTTAAAGCCAAAGGACATGGATGTATACTAGAAATAACCCCATTTTATGGCAAAGGTAGTCTTATTGCGATCGTCTGGCGCAATTTGGATCTAATGATACCCTGAGAAACCATCTGTGAATTAGTAAGCTTCTTGTCCTCCGAATTTTTTCAAGATCTCATTAGATAATGGAGTTGGGAATGGATCATGCACATAGGGATCATCCAATTTGTGCAAGTCTACATAGATCATGATTTATATTTTTTTCTTCTTGTCTTGTATTACCATGGACACACCCAATCAGACTCTTCTACTAGCTCTATGATTCCTGTAGCAACCACCTTATCCAACTCTTCCTTTACCTTCTACTTATATTTTGGGTTCACTATATATGGGCATTGGTTCACTAGGTGTGCATCAGGTTTCAAATTGATCTTCATAACTCCAAGTTATCCAATTATTCCTTTTAATTTTGACAACTTTGTAGTGAATAAGTCTTGATACTCTGTCAGTATTTCAACAACTTTTCCTACTGTGTCATCATCCCAATAATCTCCAAACTTTTCCAACTTTGGTTGCTCTTCGGATCCAATATTCTCTTGCCGAATCTTTAGAGGTTTTATGACATCTAGTTAGGTGATCGAGGGCCCAACCACTGCACGTTGTCCCTAGGATTTCAGAATTATGATATTCCTTGGATCTTCTTCATTTTATTTAAACACCAGATTTATGAAATTCACAATACCCTTCATCTGCGCATCCCATGTTGTCGAAGCACACTCTACCATTGGCTTGGCTATGTCAAAGATGAGTTCTTGAATGTTATGAAATTATTTACCAATATTCAAAAACCCACTCTCAAAGCTAAATGTTAGAATGAAGCTCTTTCTTAGTGCAGACAATTCACTAGTACCTTGGCATAGCTCTGTCTCTAGATATATATTAGTAGGTACCTTCTCCAATGTATGAATGAACATTTGGACCCATTCAGGTCTCGGTTCACCACCCCATACCTCAATCCATTTAGCCAAATGTTTTCATGGATCATCCTTTCCAGAGTATACTTCCTCTATTCTGATAGTTGGACATTCAAAGTGTAATCTCATCATTCACGCGCATTCATCCCAGTTGCCTATATTTTCTTTATGAGTCTCCCACCATCATGCTGGAGTAGCACACAATCCGACATCCATGGAATGGAATCTCTGTTATTTTATGAAAGTTATTTCAAGTTCTCCTAAGAACATATTTACATCAGTTAACCATCATAGTGCGGTAATTTTCATATCTCTAATGTTATGCATCGAACGGATCTGGTCACACGATTGTAGCGTAGCGCAAATATTTCATGTAACTAGTTTTGCTAGTTTTCTAGATCTTCATCAGAATCTGAGAAACAAGATTTTTCCTTCTCCCAATTAATATTTCCATCAATCCTTGGGTTGATCCAATATTTGTCACCCAAAGTCATATTATAGATATAATAAATATCATCATCAGTGTGCACAGATTTTGTGTATCTCTCTCCTTCTACAGGATCAAGGGGAATGATGACTTTGGTTACAGTGTTTTCAAACTCCATCATTTTCTTCCTCAGGTTTATGAAACTATCCATATCAATAGCCCAGTCCAATCCCAACAATGCATGATAAGTATCAGTATCATCCACAATTTGTATAACTTCAAAATCTGCAAATACCTTAACACCTTCAATACTGACTATGACCTATGAGATCCTTCCTAATGGAATGATTTTCTGTTGGTTTTCCATGTGCAGCTTAATGGTATACCAATCTAGGTTGGGTTCTCCCATGCGCTGCGAAGTTTTCTTAGGTAAGAAATTTGCATCAGACCCCAGATCTAGAATAAATTGATCCATCTCAAAAGCACCGACCCGAGTGGTCATGCACATATCTCGCCCCATCCTCCTCTTGTTCTTATAGATTTTTTTGAAATATTTTTGTTCTATCAGTGATTGTTCCTTTTAGACATAGTTATCTATCAGATTCTGAAGGTTCTACCACTGTTTTTTTGTGCAGTAACTTATTGCAATATTGTAAAAATGGTTTGATTTCTTCATCTTTCCTTACCTCATTCATGGGTCTACCTAATGTTGATGTGCTTCCCTATGCAAATCCTTTTCGCGCTTCAACAAAAGTCTCTTTTGCACATTGTAAATTAAATCCATATTTTTTCTTAGGTGCCTTACAAATCCAAAGTTCAGTATCCAACTTCTCTCCCTTATCCTCATTAGTGGCTACAATGCTCCTAGTCACCACATTCATGCTAGGATCTTCCTCGCAGGTTTATGCTATGACCATCTAAAGATTCTACATCAGGGTCTCCATATTTTTCTCCTACATATTAGAAATTAAAATAAGGCAATATTCTATTACATGGTCAAACTGTCTACAATACCTGCATGATTGTCACGCCGAATTTAGATATTCATGCGCATAGTGACCAGCATCTCCACAGTTGTGGAAAATAAACTACCCCCTTCCTTGACTAGCTAATCCACCTCCTCATCCTCTTCCTTTGTTCATAAATCCACCGCACCGAGATGGGGATACTGGTGAGGTAGGTTTGTCCTACATTCTATATATTTCAGCCTTGTCCAACATCATATCATAAGTTCAACAATGCTTCTCATCATGCCCTAGTGATGAACATAATCTACAAAATAGTTTCTTCAACTAAAGCTGATAGTTTCCGACCCTTGGAAATAAATCTATTTCATGAAAAACTGCAACTTGATAGATTGTACACCATACTGGCCCAACTGCGCTCTTTAGTGGGATAGGTCCTCTAATGTTTAGATAATTATTGAATATGGGACTATTAGAGTCCTATAATTTACAGTATCACAAGGTGATTGTGTATTTCTTACTTGAAAATTTTCATATTTTTTATATATTTCCATATTAAAATCATTTCCAAAGAAGATAAAAAAAAATAAAAAGAAGAAGAAAAGAGGGTGTAAAAAAGGGAAACAAAACCCCACAAAAAATGAATAGTTCATAAAGAGCTACAAATCAAAATTCCACTACTTTTTAGAAAGGTTTGTTCCATCATACAACTTAAGCATGATTGTACAATTTTGAATTTTCTGCTGATAGGTTAGAAAATGAGGATTTTCCAAACTGTTTAATCTTGGCTTATTAGTATGTAGGTAGAAAATGACATTGGTTTAACAGCTTAATATGGACCAATAGGAGAAATAAGGGATAGGGGTTAGGTTAGAAGTTAAAAAGAAAATAAATTTAAGGGTCTGCAAGTCTAAATGCACCCTACCAAAGAATAAAAATGCTAGATTTGTAGTGTGAGTAGGTGGAAAGGTCAAGGAGAAAGAATGAAAGGAAAAGGTGAAATTATTCCACCACTTACAACATCAAAGTCTCATTTTTTCTATGATAAAAGAAGAAAAAATCAACTTGAAAGGATACTCATACTCTAGGGTTCGAAATCAGGTGATCCTATAAATTTGGGGACTTTATGTTATATTTATTATTCTAAAAACTGACAATTTTCATTTCTCCTTATTCCCCCTCGCTCATATGTTCCTTATTGTAAGTCCTATACAAATTCCGCCAAGTCCCAAATCGCAATTTGCATCGGCATATTGAAAAAACTCTTTGCCAATCCATTTTCTATTTCAAAAATCTTCTGATGCAAGCTCGTCTCCTTGCCACATCACTCCTTCGCTCATCGCACATCACAAATCTTAAAGTTTACCCTTTTCTGCTCATAACCTTTCAATTTGCGATGTGCGGGCAGCCCCACCTCCTCCTGCCACATCACTCCTCCACTCACCGCACTTCACACATCACAAATCTTAAATTTTACCCTTCACCGCTCATAACTATGCGATTTGCGACGTGTAGGCGTCCCACACCTCCATCCTACTGCATCACTTCTCCACTCACTATGATTTGCATATCGCAGATTATAACATTTAACCTTCACCGCTCATAACCAAGAATTCCTATTTTCAATATGCGACATGAGTTTAAGCCCCACCTCCTTACCACGTCATGTCCACCTTTAAAATCCCCGCACCTTTCCATCACCCCTGCACATCGTCCCACATCCGACGGTCTGTAATGTTTTTCGCCCCCCCCCCCCCTCAACCTCCGAGCTTTAACTATGGGGGTGGGTCCGAACTGGGTGGTATCTATTACCGTCGAATCAGCTACATGGCACCCCACAATACTTCGCACCCCCCTCCCCCCATTCTGATACTGCTCACCGTTCTCATCCCCCTTTGAAAATTTGTTTTTGCTATTGTTGGTGAGGTAAATCCCCTCTGCAGACAGAGGCGATCCCACTAGCCCTAGGGTGGGTCTAGCAACAAACAAAACAAGCTATAATATTGATTCCTAGTTAACGAATGGATGGAGATTTGATAAATTACTTACCGGAGGTCATATGTTGTTGTTGTCATTGAAAAGAGTGGCTGCCTCTTGCTCCTGATTTGACAGATCATGACCCGCTTGCTTTAACACTTGTACACCTGCAAACACACAAGAAACAATGATGATATACAACATACTAATTCACATTCGTAACTATTAGTCAGTCGATGAGGACTAAATCAATTGCATTAAATAACCAACACAACACAATGATGGAACCAACACCATAGTTCTGTATATTAATAAATGAAAGGAAGAGTACAACCAAGCTTCGACATTGCGGTCTCCTCCAACAGGATTCAAGCAGAGTGCGTCTCACAAAGGCTCATTGGGAATTTAGACGGGACTATCTCTGTGAAGTTCTCCTTGGTTCTACCTTCTCAATAGAAATTACTTAGCTATAGTATTCTTCTCCAAGTTCAGCTAGATTTCATAAAGGGAGAGGGCCTGTTTTTATAGAGGGAGAGGGAGAGGTTAGGATCCCTATAATTATGGAAGGGAGGACTATTTTCAAAGTGTGTTCCATGGTTGGTGGAAACCACTGCCTAAAGATGGAGATCTGTGACTGATCAACTTAACCACTTCCAGTGACTCATCCCCAAGGTAGTTAGAAGGAAAATTCTACCTCTAATTTTAAAAAAACATTCCTAAAATAGCTTGACGCAGGCACCACACTAAGATAGTGTGCCAGGTGGCGCGAGCTCTAGTGAAAATCTTCCACATCGGCATGATGGGTGAACTGGCTATCCGCGCCAAGGCTAAAACATCAGTTTTGTGTGCTTTTTTGAGGAAATGTGCAACAGGAGAAATGATGTCCTTATGTAGAAGGATGCAAAGAAGGTGTTTGCAAAGTATGACACTGCTCACAAGTCACGGGAATGACCCTCCAATATGCAGGGCGAGGGATTTCAGGGATGGTGACAAAATGTTGTGTAACAGATGCCCCCTAAAGCATGAGGTCCGAGAGAGAGGGAGGGGTGAAATGCTTTATGAGAACACGTTTGACCTAAACACTGATGTTAGAAAACTTGCAAGTACAAATACAGCTGTTATCTCTGAGTCTTATCAGACAAAACCCAACTTACAGCGATTGGTAATCGTACCCTATTTCTAATGAGTCTTATCAGAGCTATTTGAAGATGTATTAGCAATATGGCTTCCGGAAGCCAATGGAAATGGCGGACGGCCATCAGACCATGCTTCAAGTACCTTGGGAATGCCAGGGCAGTCTCGAAGCAGATGGTTACCTTTGCACAACATGAAAGGGAATTTGACTTTCTGAGGAAGGTTGGATGGTTTATCAAGGGAAGGTTTCTTAAGCACAATAGCTGCAACATTAGCCTCTCGCTTATCTGAGTTCTTCTTGTTCTTATTCTTAGCCACCTTGTTACTATAATCCAGACTTTCACCAGGCGAAGTATAAGAGGAGGATGAAGAAATCGATGAAGAATGGGAGAGGTCCACCTTAGAATCAACATGATGTTGTTTAGGTGGAGGAGATGATTGAACAGAGGCCGGAGTGCTCGGGACCACCGAGGTTGAAAATAACCACATAGGCAACCCAACAGTTAACGAGGAAGGGACAATGTTTCCATATAATGAGCACCAACATTCCCAAAAGTAGGAAAAGGACTAGGATTCCCTTCAGAGGGGATTCCTTGGTTAGTGAACTCTGGAAATGTTGCCATCAAAAACAACCTTAAAACAACACTAAGGAAACTAAATTTAACCAGGAATATTTCGTGGAAAGTTAATTTTTAAGACATTGAAACAAAACTCTGTCGTTTCATATTTTAAGAGTCAAGAAATAGGAAACAGGTGACTCTATCACTTTCAGTTTGAAACGAGCATGAAAAGACAAGTTCTCGATGATATTTTCAAATTTAAAGAGTCATTAAAGATAAAAAATTACTGCTCAAGTAATCTAAGCAAGAGGGTATGCCAAGTTTCCATGAACTGCCATATACACCTCGGTGATCAAATGAAAGAGAAATGACCAAGGACTTGACATACGTGCAGGTAGTCTCCCCAAATACTATGTTCGGTGTATCATGGTTACAGGGCGGTAGACTCGGCTTCCTATGGATAAAATGATTGCAACCTAGATGGGTCTCCCTTTATATACTCGACGGTACGGGGAGCACAAGTATGTACTAGCGTTGTTTGAAGCTAGATGGCGAGCGACAACTGCTAGGTTTAAAGACGCTAGAACACGTGTCTAACTTAGACCACTAGATGTTTCATTATGTTTGAATGTTGCATTAGGTTAATTGAGAAAATTTTAAGTTGATCTTGTATTTACATTTCAGTTCCAAGGTCCTACCGAATGTTGGATCTCAAAAAACCCTAAATGCAAGCTACATGCCAAAAGATACCATTTCGTTCGATGAAAAGATATCTACGAGAAAGTTAGGAGTTTTCAAGCGATATAAAATAATAAGAACACATAGAAGCATCCACTAGAGTATCCGATGCAAGCTAATGAAAATGAGAAATCTTTCCTAGAATAGTCCAATGCTAGATATGCGAAAGACTTTCAATTTCACAGAGCAAACAAGAATGTAAACACTTTTTTTTTTAATTTTTCAATGTAATGGAGCGAACAGTGCACTAAATGACATGAAAAAAAAATCAAAACACTAGTTCGAGAATGTTAATGTGAGAGTTGAAGTGAAATAATTTCTATCAACCCAAAAAAAACACAACAAAACTCAAACCAACGTTGCAATCTCTCAAATTGAAGAAATATTTCAAAACAGACCCATGCAAGCAGTGTGATCTATGATTGGAGTGACAAGAAGAAAAATTGAATGAAAGAGGCAAGAATCATTCAACCAATGCGATCACTCAAACAGATCAAGGGCGCTGAATGCAACCAAACCAGGAATGAAGTTGATTGCAAAACAAAAAGACTCAAACTCATACAGGAGGCTCAGCATACCAAAGCACTTAAAAACCCTAAGGCTGCAACGTTGATAGGAAACGGACAAACAGCTAAATGAAGAAAGTTGATCACAATAAAAAACAATCCCAAATCACTCAAGACATATCTAAAAATAACCCAGAAGCAAAACTACTGACCAAAAATCTTCAAAACAGACCAAATCCTAAACATAAAGGGGTCATCATGGTTTTTTGGCTGTAATCAGTGCCAAATAGGGGATGGCGCTGGTGCAACACTAGAAACTAGTGCCAATAAGTGAAAATGTCTAAATAGAAAGAGCGCCAAGCCAGTTCACTCAGGAAAAAGGGGAAAATTTTGAAAGATAGAGGTCAGATCTGATCCTTCGGGGCTGAACAAGGGTCTTAGACATAGTAGAATAATAAAAAACGGAAAAATAAGCAAGCAAAGACCAAAAAGAAGACCTAATGGATAAAATACAAACTCGCACTAATCCCCAGTGGAGTCGCCAATTTTTTGGTGAGGTAAATCCCCTCTATGGACAGAGGCGATCCCACTAGCCCCAGGGTGGGTCTAGCAACAAACAAAACAAGCTATAATATTGATTCCTAGTTAATGAATGGATGGAGATTTGATAGATGACTTACCGAAGGTCCTATGCTATTGTTGTCGTCAAAAAGAGTGATTGCCTCTCGCTCCTGGTTTGACATATCACGACCCGCTTGCTTTCACGCTCGGACACCTACACACACAAGAAATAATGACAATATACAACATACTAATTCACATTTTTAACTATTAGTCAGTCGAAGAGGACTAAATAAATTGTGTTAAATAACCAACACAACACAATGATGGAACCAACACCATAGTCGAGTATATTAATAAATGAAAGGAAGAGTAAAACCAAGCTTCGACGTGACGGTCTCCTCCAACAGTGTTCAAGCAGAGCGTGTCTCACAAAGGCTCGTCAGGAATTCAGATGAGACTCTCTCTATGGAGTTCTCCTTGGTTCTACCTTCTCAATAGCAATTACTCAGCTATAGTATTCTTCTCCAAGTTTAGCTAGCTTTCATAAAGGGAGAAGGCCTGTTTTTATAGAGGGAGAGGGAGAGGTTAGGATCCCTATAATTATGGAAGGGAGGCCTATCTTCAAGGAGTGTTACATGGGAGGTGGAAACCACTGCCTAAAGAGGGAGATCTGTGGCTGATCAACTTAACCACTTCTAGTGACTCATCTTAGAAGGAAACTTCCACCTCTAATTTAAAAAAAACATTCCTAAAACAGCTCGGCGTGGGCACTGCACTGAGACAGAGGGCTAGGTGGTGCGGGCTCTAGTGAAAATATTCCACATCGGTGCAAGGGGTGGACTGGATATCCACGCCAAGGCCAAAACATAGGTTTTGTGTGCTTTTTTGAGGAAATGTCCAACAGGAGAAATGATGTCCTTATGCAGAAGGATGCAAAGAAGGTGTCTATAAAGTATGACGCTGCTCACAAGTCATGGGAATGACCCTCCAATATGTAGGGCAAGGGATTGTAGGGATGGTGAGAAAATGATGTGTAACAGCTACCCACCAAACCGCTGCGAATTTTTACCATTGTCTATAAAGTTGGCGTCATGTCCGCTCTCGCCTACTCGCTTCATTCAATCACAACACCTCCTGTCAAGAAGTTGTTGTGCCATGAATGACCAGATCATTATTCAATGGGCCTGCGCCTAATCAACGGGCACCAAATCACAGTTTAAAGCTCAAATATGGTGTAATAGCAGGGTTCACTTTGTTATTATTGTCAATTTGTTGTAGTTTTCAAAGCCACATTAAAATTACAGAGCTTTTAATTTATTATTATGGTCAATTGATTGTAGGTTTCGAATCCATAGTAATTACGGAGAAACACAATTGAAGAAGAGACTTTATGCATCAAAGAGAAATTATCAATTCTCTGCAACTCAACAGAAAGGTTCTCTTTCAACTCTCCTCATAGTCCCTATCCATTATATCCCCTCCCTGGTGCTGATCTGCGACAAATCCCTCTCTCTGTTCCCTTATTCTTTCATCCCATTCTCCACTACATAGAGAAGAAACAAGCTACAAAGGACAGAAATTCCTACAAAGCTAGATCAACAGCCTTCTAATCCTATGGTCTACCCACAAGTGGATGTGGATCACTTGGCCCTAGCAGAAAGAGACTATAAAATCCATGAGACAAAGTAAGAATTTGATTCATTCGATGTCTACTACTAGCTCAAGGAAAAATTTCTCGATGAAGCTGATGACATTAGCCTATGGGTGACCCAGCTACCCCTTTACATATTTCCTAAAACTCATAATTTTCCAGAATTTATTAGAAATTAAAAATCCTGCTATGACATTAATCAAAGGACCATAGTCACCCCAATAGGATAAATCTTGTTCACCATCAATTCCCAATCCATCCATCAGATGATGCAGGCCCTCACTCCTGAACAAGCAGTTCTTTTCTCGTATGAAGCCTTTAGGGAATTTTATTAGAAGCTTTACTTTGCCAGCAGAGCCAAAACTTTGCAACTTTTCATGTCCATTGATGCCCCAACACCTAAAAATAACCCTCCTTATCCTTCATCTATCTTTCCTGATAGGACCGAGCACATTATCACTGTTATATCTTATTTATTGGGATATCACACTGATCAATGGGTAGATGAAGATGTGATAGGATTTTTGTCTATTCTTTCCTTAGATGATAACCCCATAGTGGTGTTTAATTATGCCCAGTTTCTTGCAGATGCCATTCATGAACAATTTTTTAATTTTAATACAGAGGAGGTATTCAAATACACCTTTGTGTTGAAATATATGTTTGTCTTTTTTCAGTCCATAAGGTTTTAGTTTCAAATGACCAAGATAAATGAAGAAGTTGAGCCTCAATCAGTCATTTTCTGGACCACTCTGCTATTAAAGGATCATAATAATTATATATACAAGGATTTTGTGGATTTTTTTGTACACCCAACCATCAACACAATCAGTAGTGCATCATATCCAAGGATAAGTGAAGAAATCAGGAAAACCATGCAGCTAATGGAGCAAGTGAAGACAACAGATTGGTACTTTTACTAAAATTACACAGAGATTTGAGTCTATGGGAGTGAGCTAGCTCCTTACAAACTGCAAAAGTTCCTCTCCATGAGGGTATTTTCACCAGAGTACATAAGGCAAATGGCACATGCATGTGAGCTCCAATTTGTTTCTACAAAGAAAAAAGATCAGTTCAAGATCAAGACACAAGTTGGGCCTTTCATTTGTAATAGTATAGCAGTAGGAGAGGAGGCAGAGAAGATACTGAAGGGGATGGGTTTCAACTACATATTCACTTGGTCTTATGACCCTTCAGGGATTATCTCCAAGAAAAGGGTGGAAAATAGGTCCACACCTTATGTTCACACGCACAGGCCTACAATTGAGCAGTATTCCAATAAAATAGAATGGGTGACCAACACCCTAGAAGAACATGAGGAGCAGGTGATCTCCACCTCGGGCATTCAAACCCCAACGCCTCAAGAAAGGAAAGGAGTAGAAGATAAAAAGATAGGGAGCAAGAGGCCAAGAGAGGATCAGTCACCTTCGGTGACTAATACCTCTAGTAATCTCAGGTATGACCCAACCAATGTTCATGTTGTGGAGGAAATTTTGAAGAAAAATAATGCTGACATAGCAGCCCTCAGGAAACAACTCAAGCTACCAGTAACAAAAGACCCTTTGGTTAAAGGCATTGAGGAAGATGAGTCATAGAAGGCAGAGTTAATGAAGTTAATTATGTAACAGTATTCCCAAATCAAACATATGGAGACCGAGATGGAGAAGCTACTGAAGGAAAGAGAAGAATCATCTCGAGTGGCACTCATCCCACTAGAAGTTGTCCCCATTTCATCAATTCCATCAAATTTTCCATAAAATACTAGAGCATCCTGTTACACTAAAATCTGTCATCCTGACATTTTACCATGAGTATGAGCTCATTATTACTCATACTTTTTCCTTTTGCAAGTCTAACATACCAGCTCCTCATGTCAAGCTTCAAAATCAGAGAAAAGTCCCTAAAATCCCCTAAGAATTGGTATCACACTTTCTCTATGCATTCCCTGCGGTCCCGCACCTAAAGTTCAGCCTGCCTGCGGAACCATACCGCACGTTCCTTGTGTTATGGGTGCGGACCTCTGTAAAACATAAAAAGGCGAGAAAGTAAAGATAAAAAGTGAATTTCATATGAATTCTAGAAGATTCTGGATGGGAATTTTCGGGAATGGATACGCTTTGAGAAGGTTCATGCATCCCTCACTTGATGGAGCTAACCCCTTGATGTAAGGAGCTTATCCCTTTGAAGGAGGATTCTATCCCTTCATATTTGGAACAAGAAACCTCCTCTTTTCCACTATAAAAAGAGGCCTTGGGTAGCCTCAAAGGGAGTTCAAGCTTAAGAGATTTGAAGTTAAATGCCGTTGAGATTCAGTCTCAAATAACTAAGACTTTATGTGAGGTTAAATCACTCTTTTCTAGTTGTCTTGGTTCAAAGAGTGCAATGCTTGTCATACTAGAAGAGATTCCTGCTTTGGACCCTGGGAGGACCTGCACAACATCAAGGCACAGGTTGTAAAGGTTTTCTACATTTGAAATTAATACAAATATACTCATTTCTCTCATTAAACTGTCCATTCATGGTTTATTTCATAAATTCCTTGATCATTATGATAAGTATGATTTATAATAATGTCTATACAGGTGCTGCTTAATCTTTTTGCTTGTTTTTGACTGCAGATTCACGAGGAACGTTCTTTCAGTGCACGGGAAGGACTTCAACGAAATCAAGCAAGCGTTGGACATAAGGTAGGCCTCACACCTATATAGTGTTTTATGAATCTTACATGCTTAGAGAGAGATTAGTATAATTGGCTGTTTGTTGCTAGTTACCTTTTGTACTAGAGAGATCGGTCTTGTCCGCAAGACGGATTAATCTACACAACAAAATGGCGACTCCGCTGGGGAAGAACTTGTTTTTTTTGGTTCTCTTTTATTTTTGACTTGAGGAAATGTTTTTTCCTGGTTTTTGATTGATACACATCTGTCTGGGTACTTTAGATTTTTCCTGTTTTTGAAAATTTAGAAGTATTTTGAGTTTTTCTATAATTTTTCCTAGGACTGCATTCTGCTATACTTTGACAGTGCGGGCAGGTTCGCACTTTCTCTAGAGAATATAGTGCGGGACCGCACCTGTCAATGCTGGTTACCTGCGGACCCTGTAAAAGCTTTAGAAAATCTCTAGGTTTCTTTTTCTAGTTTATTTTTAGATCTTTGGTTTCTGCCCAGACTGATAATTGTTTCTGTCAAAGATTCTTTGTGTATGAACTCCAACAGTGTTTATGTTTTGATGATTTTCTAGAAGATTTTGCCGATTGGATTGTTTTTCTGAATGGTCTTTGTAGTGATTCGAAATTTTGACAATTTGCAGTAACTCAGATTACATTGATCTCTTTTTGTCTTTTGAATCCGACCTGATTATGAAAACATCCTATATTGAGAAATTAAGCCTTTTGTTTGTTTGCAAATCTTCGAAAAGACTTGGTTCAAAGTTTTGAATTTCATTTTTTGTAAAAACATATTTTGAGTGTTTTTGATCTGTTTGTTATCTGAACGAATAGATTCTTAGTTTGCTGAACAACTAAGGGAAACATTCATAAAAAAAATCTAAAAAGCTTTTACTCAATTTAGATCATAGTTCTCAAAATTAGATTTTGGTAGTTTTGAGTAGTTTTAGTTTTTGTAGCTTTCTTTCGGAAGAAAATTGTTTTGTAGCTTCAAGTTTGGAAAAGAAAAAGATTTTTCTTGTGAGCTTTGATAGTTTATTGAAAAGACAAAATAGTTTCTTTCAATTATTTTTCATGTTTAAAGAAGGAATTTAAAGGATTGCATTCTCTAACTCTTTCTTTAGATAGAAATTTCATTGAAAGGAAAAAGAATTGAATATCATCATAGGTGCATTTTAGTGTTTTTTGGAAGTCGAGTCTTCACATCATTCAAAGTTTCATTTCCGCACCCATTGACTTAAGAAACAACTCTTAAAAGTAATGCTTAAATAAAATTCATCTAGTAATCTTTTTATTTCTAGGGCTCTTATCACCAACATAGCTTAGGCTAGTATCTTGGAGTAGGGAGTAATTAACTCTCCAAGATAGCTAAAACAAACAAGTAGATATATCTTGCGGTAGGAAGAATTCCAGTTGTTGCATCTATGCTCTGGGAAGCTCCTCTTAAAGGAGTTAAGTGCGAGATCATATCTGAACCAGTGGGGTAATCAATCCTTCCTCATTGGGAACGATAGAAGATATACACGTATTAAAAACGGTAAACCTCGGATAGACCATTGTCGAGGAGCCAGGGGTCACTTGTCGGTAAACCTTGGATTTTTTTCAAGGAGCCTTCAAGGGGATTGAGCTTTGTTACTCTACCCTTGCGTGTGTATCGGATCGTAGACTGTTCCCCCAGGTATATTTGTTTCAGTTGGTAACCTTAGAGACCATAATCTTTAGGATTCTTTCCTAAGGTGACGGTGGAGGGAATATCCCACTGTACCTGGAACAGACGTCGACTAGACTCACTTGGACTCTCTGGGGGGTTCTCTTCACTCGAGATGGTTATGTGAAGAAACTTGTGCCAGTCTGTTTCATTAAGCAGGTTGTCGGGGTAACTGTTCCAACCGCCCTTTTCGTGTTAAAACTCTACTTAGTTGGATTTCATCACCAACTAGTGATTTTAGTACGGAAAGTTACTTGTTTGTGTGTGGTTTGAACTCTTAGATTTTTTAAGCGAGTGATTCAATTGTTTGTTTCTTAGAGACTTTAGGTGTTTTCATTGAAATTTTTCTTTGTTTGCGTGTGATTAGATAATTTTTCATTGTGGCGGAATTGTCGAGACAATCCCGGAGAATTCAAGGGAAACCTCCCGAATATTCACCAGGTCAACTTGAAGGGCTTCGAGCTCTGGTACCACACAGTAGCCGTAGACTTAGGTCAACAGAAGTTGAAACCTCTGCTATTGTAATACATCCTGATCATCAAATTCCTACAACAGAATACATTCAAGAACCGATTTCAGTTTCTGAAGTTACTGAAAATATTTCTCCTTCTGGTGAATTATCTGACGAACCTGAAATCTCTGAACCTGAAACTGAGTCTTCTGTGTTAGAAACATCCTCAGGATTTATCTCACCAACTTCTAGCGATCCAGGTTCACCTAGGGTAAGAAATATCATTACAAAAAATCTTCCCTCTGGACTAATTTCTATAGAAGAACTTACTAATCCAGACGAAGACATATCTCTTCCCAACTCCCCTCAATCGTTAAATCTAAGGGAGCGTGAATCTATTTTCTACAGCCCCATTTGAACTAATCCCTGGTATCTCTCTTTAACTGATTTTTTAGAGAATCCGAGTCTTGCTTTTTATCCACCTCGAGTTCCATTTCATCCTACACCCAGAGGATATTATCCGTCATCTCTTATGGCTGGAGAGTCATCCATGTTTTCTCAAACGCCTGAATCATTTTTACATGGTGGTCCTTCTATTCCTTCGGGATATCAGTCTTTGTCTGGTACTTTCTCGGGAGCAGCTCCTCAACCCATCGAAAACGTGTTATCATCTGGTCTTGGTGGACTTAAAATTGAAACGTCGAACGCAGAGCAAGTTTATATGATGTCTGGTAATATTCCTAATCCTCAAGCTCAAGGCAGTCAGTTTCCTTCTGGGGGTCAACCTCAGGGAACTCAGTTACCGCCTGGGGGGCAACCTCAGGGTAGTCAATTACCGCTTGGGGGGCAACCTCAAGGTAGTCAGTTACCACCCGGGGCACAACCTCAAGGTAGCTTTTTCCCAGGACAAACCGTGGATCCATATTATTTTGGGGGGCAACCCCAAGGACAGTACATACCTCAGGGTTATCAACCTCAAGGACAGTACATTCCTCAAGGTCAACCCCAAACTCAATATGCTCCTTAGGGTCCTCAACAACCCCAACTTCAGTACGTGCCTCAAGGTTATCAACCTCAAGGGCAGTACCCAATGCAAGGTTACCAACAGCCTTCTGGTCAACCATCTGTTCAAGGAGCCGAAAATTTACCTTTTAATTATCAACCCTACGTTCAACCAGGTTTTGGTCCTTACGTTCAACCTTCTATGGGACAATACCCCGGAATGATGGTGTGGGATCCGTCCCAATATCAACAGCCTTTGCAGCCTAATGTGAAGTTACCTTATCAACCTGGTCAGCCATTGGTTTCTGGTTCAACCCAGCAGCCTGTTCAGCTAGCTATTCAAACTTCTACACCTAGTTCAGTTCAGCAGCCTGGGCCTAGTACACCTCAGACTCCGCCCCAAACTGCTGCAACTGCTGCAACGTCTATTCAACCTGTTACACCTATTTTTGGAGTTTCTGTAGCCCCGAGTTCAGCTATCCTTGTATCCATGCAAATCCCTCAAGTATCTATACCTCAGTCAGGACCCTCAGTTCAGACTACAGTTCAGATGCCTGCAGGACAAGCCGGTACAAGTACAGTTGTTACGAGTCAACCTCAATTTACTTATCAACCGTACCAAGGACAGCCGCAATTCGGTCCCTATGTACAGAATCCAAGCTATCAACCGTACCCTGGTTATACTTATCAACAACCTCAGTATGGTCCGATTCATCCTGGTTATCCGGGAGGTTATACAATACCTAATGCTAATCCGATTCCTAGTTATCCTAGGTATCCGCCTCCTGGATCTGCTTTGGCTTCTCAAGGTTTTCGTGACCCTAACCGTCAATTACCGTTCATCGCAACTTTGGACTTACCTGATTTGACGCGCCTTACAAATGATCCTATTTTCTATTATCAGAACTGGCCGCCAATGCCTCATAAGTTGCCCAGTGATATACCAAAATTTGAAGGTAAGGCAGGAGAGGATCCATCGAATCATGTTATGACTTATCACCTTTGGTGTGCATCTAATTCAATTGTTGATGATTCGATTCGCTTACGTCTTTTCCAAAGAACCCTCATAGGTGTTGCAGCCAAATGGTACATTGAGTTGCCACGAGGCTCGTTTCATAATTTCAGTCAGTTAGCAACATATTTCTTAACTCATTTCTAGTTGCCTGTCAGATACGACAATGGCACAGAATTATTAACTTCGCTAAAACAATCTACGTCCACGTATATTTCTGATCATATTCATGAATGGCGACGTAGACGACGTTTGGTGAAAGTTTATATTCCGGATCAAATTTTTGCAGAATGGTTTGTTAAATCATTGTTGCCCAAGATCACTGAAGATGTAGCTAAGGCTGGTGTTGTTACTGAAGAGCAAGTAACTTCTCAGGCTCAGTACCTAGACCTCGTCTATACGCAGTCAGGTACTCTACATGAGAAAATTCCCAATCTTCCCAAACAAGGTCAAATAGCTGCTGCTCCTTCAGGGTCTCATGCCGTTGACGGTATGATTGGTACAGTTAGTTCTAAAAGTAAGAAGAAATCCTCAAAGAATTCTTCTCCAATTATAACTTTACCTGATTCCCCGAAAGGAGAATCCTCTCCCGAAGTTTCCGCCGACATTCATGTCGTTGAAACATCTATGGAAAAATCAAAATCCAGTGGTAAAAAGAAGGGGAGGAACAAAAACAAGAAGAATTCGAAAGAGAAAACAGATAAAGAAGAATCCAATGATGAGAAACGTAAACCTCGCTATCCTTGCTTCATTTGTGAACAAGATCACTTCACGAAAGAATGTCCATATCGAGAGGAAGTTACGAAACTCGTTAAAGGATCGCAACAACCTGTTGTCTTGAAGGATCCTTTTCCAATTCAAGATAGTAAGATGATTGGTTCTTCCTCGACTACTTTAGAAGAGCCTATTATGATGATGTCTCATGTAAGGGTTGCAACGCGATCGCAAGATTACGGTTCTAAGAATCCCGTTGATGGCAAAGAAGGAGAGTCTTCTAATGCGAATGCATCAAATACAACTCCTCCTGTTTCCGGTCCGCTACAGATCGAGAAACAAAATCCAGACTTGATAATCAAACCGCCTGCTAAAGGTGTTCTTCGTAAATCAGCTTTCAATCCACATGCGAGAGCTGCTCAGAATTACAACATTGTTGAAGACTTAGCTGTTTCTCCTTCAGCAATGTCGGCTTTGGAAGTGTTGCAATCGTGTCCAGCACAACGTAAATTATTATTGTCTGCCATAGGAGCTGTCGATGTTCAGGATTCTAACCTTATAATCTTCGATCTAGAAAATAGTACACCACGTCTTCCTCACCGAATGGCTTTCCAGATTCCAGTGTTAGTAAAAAACAGACCTATTTTTCGGACTATGATTGATGAGGGAGCTTCAACGTGTATTATGTCGATTCAGTGTTGGAAATCTCTTGGTTCTCCTACACTTAACCAATCTCCGACGATTCTAAAAGCTTTTGATGGTCGAGGTTTTCAACCTTATGGTATTTTGCAGGATTTACCCATAGGGATCGAAGGTAAAATCGTTAATCTAGATGTGGAAGTGGTTGATGCCCCTCTAGATTACAACCTTCTTCTGGGTCGTAGTTGGTCCTACGCTATGACTGTTGTTGTCTCTTCGGTCTTTCGACTCATTAAATTTCCATATCAAGGAAAGATCGTGACAATAGATCAGTTAAATTATTTCTCATCCGACCCAGCCTCTATAGAAACAATCCAGCATGTTGGTAAAACGGCTATCCCTTATAAGGATGTTGGAGTAGGCTTGATTAAAGATTCTGGTTTACTAGGAACTTTTTCCTTTCCTCCTCCTAATGTATCGCCTTCTACTGCAAGTATTCATATGATTTCGTCAGACACTGTTATGTTCAATGATCCTTGGATTCTTCCTTCCGAATCCGAGATAGACTCATTTGATGGCGTGATGCCTTTGAGTCCATTTGAAATTGCGTACCAGGCTGTACAGTCTTTTTCCGACCCCTCTTCAACCGAAGTTGATCCAATGAATGGGATCCAAGAGGAATCGCTTTCTATATCTAGTTCAGTAACAACAACATTTCCTGAAATTGTTCATACAGATGAGCAAATTCGTGAGTTTTTGTCTGTTGATGATTTACCATGGGAAGATCTACATCACTGATCTTCATTTTTACCTGAATTAGATCATTTTGAAAATGATTTCGCTTCAATTTTTACTGCTGAATATGCCAAGGAACCTCAGAATCCATTGCAAAATCCTGATTTTGAGTTAAATTTGGAAAATATATCTAGAACGGCTCCAATTGACATTTCAGTAAAACCAGGAATAATTGAAAACATTCATATAGGTGCTTGTTGTACAGATGAAGAAATTCAGACTTATAAAGCCCTATTTCAAGAATTTCGTGACGTGTTTGCCTGGTCTTATGAAGAAATGCCAGGAATTGATCCATCGATCGTAGTACATGAGATTAAGACTTACCCGGATGCTAAACCTGTTCGTCAACGATTACGTCAAATACATCCTAGAAAAGCTGCTGCTATAAAAACTGAAGTTGAAAAATTACTTCGAGCAGGATTCATTTATCCAATTCCCTTAACGGATTGGGTATCGAATATTGTTCCCGTGACTAAAAAACAAGGAACGATAAGAGTATGTATCGATTATAGGGATATTAATCGAGCGTGTCCAAAAGACAATTATCCAACTCCCTATATCGATCAAATAATCGATGATTGTGCTGGTAGTGAATTGTTTTCCTTCATGGATGGCTTTTCAGGCTACAATCAAATAAACATACTCCCTGCAGATCAACCTAAAACAACTTTCATTTGTCCGTGGGGAACGTTTGCCTATTGTAAACTACCTTTTGGACTAAAGAATGCTGGAGCAACTTTTCAACGGGCTATGTCTTATGCATTTCATGATATTAATCACATCGTTCAGCCATATCTCGATGATTTACTGGCTCATTCATTACGTCGGGCCGATCATCCCACTCATTTACGAGAAATTTTTATGAGATGTAGGCATTATCGGATAAGGCTGAATCCGCATAAATGTGTTTTCTACGTAGAATCGGGTTGATTACTGGGATTTGTTGTCTCGAAACAAGGCATTCGCATCGATCCATCGAAGGTCGAAGCTATCGTTAAATTGCCTCCTCCTTCGACATTACGCCAACTCCAAAGTTTGCAGGGGAAAGCAAACTTTTTACGTAGGTTTATTCCGAACTATGCCGAGCTCACAAAGGGTTTTACCCGGTTGTTGAAACAGGACATTCCGTTCTTTTGGGACGAGATCGCTGATCGATCTTTTGATGCACTTAAACACGCGTTGACCCATGCACCGTTATTGCATCCTCCCAACTACAACCAAGATTACATTTTGTATCTCGCTGCTTCTCATTCCACCATTGGGATGGTACTAGTTCAGGAAGATGAATCTCACAATGAACATGTGATTTATTATCTTAGTCGAAATATGAATCCGACTGAAATCAAATACACACATGTGGAGAAATTGGCCTTGGCAGCCGTTCAAGCTGTCCAACGTTTTAGACATTACATCTTGTTACGTAAAACCACGGTAATTTATGATTGCAACCCTATGATGTATATTTTGACCAAACAATTGCTAGGGGGAAAATATTCCAAATGGATAGTTATCCTGCAGGAATTTGACTTGGAATTTGAAAAATCCAAGGCAAAGAAATCTTTGGTATTTGCGGAACTGATGTGTGATTTCCCCTCTACTGATATTGAAACAGTGGCAGAAGAGTCCATTGCGGACGAATATTTGTTTCTTATCATTACGCTTGATTCATGGTATGGGGATATTATTGTGTATCTCCAAACCCAATCTTTTCGGCCTGACATTTCACGAACTCAGCGACGGAAAATACGCTTCCAATCCCAACAATATAATATCATTGGTGATACACTTTATCGACGAGGGGCGGATTCTGTTTTCCGACGTTGTCTAACTCATGAAGAAGTTGAAAAGGTGTTAAATGATTGTCATTCTGGAGCATGTGGCGGTCATATGTCTGGGTATGCCACCTCCCAAAAGATATTGCGTGCAAGTTATTTCTGGCCAACATTATTCAAAGATTGCATTTATGCGGTTCGGAAATGCCACAACTGTCAAATTTTTGATCGGAAAATGCGCGCGCCACCCGCTCCTCTTCACCCTATAATTGTTGTTGGTCCTTTCGCAAAATGGGGTATCGATTTTATCACATGTAACCCTCACTTGGCCGGGGGGCATGCCTATATTATTCTCACAGTAGATTATTTTACGAAATGGGCCAAGGCGATGCCTACATATTCAGCTGACGGCAAGACTGCTGCAACATTCGTATTTAATCACATAATTGCTAGGTTTGGTGTTCCTCAAACTATCATTACGGATCATGGAAGTCATTTTCGGAATATCATGATGACTGAACTAACAGAACAGCTTGGCTTGCGCCACGATAGTTCCACTCTGTATTATCCGCAAGCCAATGGTCTGGTTGAAGCTATTAATAAAGTTTTAGTCACCATGATAAAACGAATCATTGGTATTCACAAGACGAATTGGCATTCCATGTTATTTTCAGCACTTTGGGCATATCGAACCTCAGTCAAAACATCAACGGGTTTCACTCCTTTTCAACTGGTTTACGGTTTGGAAGTTGTGTTGCCGATTGAATGCGAAATACCGTCACTAAAATTAGCCGTAGAATTACTTCCAGCTACGTCTGAAGAGGAGAAACATTTCTTGTACTTAGCCCAATTAGATGAGAATCGACGAAGTGCTGCAATAGCAAACGAGGCTCATGTTAAAAGGATAAAAGCTCAGTATGATAGAAATGTGACCCCTCGAAATTTTTCAGAAGGAGACCTATTTTTACTTTATGATCAAGCTAACGACAAGCTAGGAGCTGGAAAATTCGTGCCTATGTGGCATGGTCCTTACATTGTGAAACGAAAGTTAGCAAAAGGGGCCTATGAGTTGATAGATTTTGACGGTGTCCCTTTGGATAAACCCAGAAATGGGCTTTATCTAAAGTGATATTATGCTTAAACGAGGTGTGGAGATTTTTGTTAGTTTAGATTTCTTTACTGCTGGTGTGTTTTAGATTAGAAAAGTGTGCCTAGTTTAGAAGTGTGTTTTTGTCACTATGATTGCTTATCTGAGTTTTACTCTTGATATTGCAGATGTCGACGTCTCTTCAAACCTACATTGGTTTTGCTGATGGTGCTTGTCGTAGTACACGGAACATTTCTTCCGCAGCTTGGGTTATCTATTCACCCTCTGACGAGTTATTATCCATGCATGGGGTAAGCCTTGGTCAAACAACAAATAACATTGCCGAGTATAGTGCAGTGATTGAGTTATTATCTGAGTCCATATCATTTGGAATTCGGAGTTTGATTGTAAGGTTGGATTCAGAACTTGTTGTATTACAGCTTAACAGGGTTTATACCATTAGAAATCCAGTGTTATTATGGTTGTTTTTGAGAGTTCGTCTCTTGGAACGTGAGTTTGATTATATTGAATATCAGCATATTCCAAGACATTTAAATACATTAGCAGATTCGATTGCTTCTAGTATGATAAATAGACATTTGCAATAATTAAAAGCAGTAAAACAAACAACATTCACATATGTACACAGATAGCCGTCAAAATAGTGATATATATCAGAGGAGTGTGTTCAAAAAATATACATCGTCTTCGATCATAGGTTGGAAACACCTTATGATCGGAAAAAATGATAATACAAAAGTAAAAAAATATCAGTCTACACGATCATCCCATCACTGATGGCGATCTCGATAAGAAACAACTGCTCGGGCCACCCTGCATAGGAACCTCTTGAAAGGTCCTGGGACTCCAATCACATATCTCTGTAGCCTGAGAGGAATGTCATCTATACTGGTCTCTGGTATATCTAGAGTCAAGCGCTCTATATGATGCTCCAAATCAGTCAAAATCTCTGCTGATTGGCCTGTTGGGGCTGGTGCGGGCGCAACTGGTTGTCTCCTCTCGAAAGGTTGGAGATGAGCTGGTCGTTGTGGACCCACATCTGTATTCAAAAAAAAAACTTTTGGTTATTAGTTTTCTAAGACGATAAAAAATTAAAAAAAATTAGAACTTAGCAAACGTTGAAAAATGTTTTTACCTGAATCATCCCACTGTTCCCCTGCTGGGAGAGACATCTCTCTGTCACCACGGAAATCTATCCCGGCATACGGAAAATCCTCTATCATGAAAACTTGGCGATCTAGCCAACGAAAATAAGAAGAAGGGAATCGTACAATCTCAGTGCCCTCAATAGCATGACGGGCCATCAATGCGGACCAACGAACCATTCTCGGTTCTCGAGGTCGACCGGTACCAATGACAATACTCTGTGGAGCTAATTGGGGGATCCTCTCCAGAGCAAAGGAAACGACGATGGATCCGTATCCAAAGTTTTTCAGTTTCCCGGTTTTTGCTCTGGTAAGTTGGCCTTTTATATTGGCCAACACAGCTTCACACCAGTTAAAGATGGTGCCGCGAAAACAGTCCACTGCAACACGCATTTGGGAACTGGTAGCCACATGAAGCACGGCACTCCCACACAGTTTGGTAACAGTGAATGCTATAACCTTCAACTCAGGACGGATGATGTGTTTAATGTCAATCCGTTTGTCCCGAGGATTTGCCTGATCATTGCAAAATTCTAGTTGAAGACTAGCGACAATCTGGCCACCTGGCCTAGTCCCAAACAAGGATACTTGTTCGCCCCTCTTGGACAAACCAGTCAAAAAGTATATATCCTCCAGCTCAATTTCGAGCCGGTGGCCACCAATGAAGAAGCACTGGTCCTCCACATGCCATCTGTTTACCAACCATGTTAAGAGTTCCAGCTGTGCCCTCATGCCTGCAATGGCCCAGAATTTGTATAAGCCGCATGCTTTTAATGCCCTTTGTGTGGGAAAATGAAGTATTACAACTTCATCTACTTCCTCATGCTCTCGTTCTCACCAGATAAGCATCTTGTTAATCCTGCAATACAAAATAAGGCAAGTTAGAATGATTTTATTTGAAAAATTTTGGCAGAAAAATGAGAAAACAACGTTTTAAATTTGACTGCGCGGGTACCGCACCCGCTCTTTGTAAACAGAGCGTAGCTCCGCACGCGGGCTGAATTCCGGGTGCGGTACCCACGATTTTTTCCCATTAAGAAAAAATCGGGGTCCGCAGGTAACCTGTGTCCCACCTGCGGACCCCGCGGGCGCATTTTTGAACCATTTTTTGCCCTAAAAAATCAAACTAAAGCCTAAAAATGAATTTCAAACGGATGAAAAACAAGATAAGGAGGTCGTGGATTACCTAGGGCTGACGATTTTTGATTCCAACGGTTGAATTTTCTAGAATCTTCACGGGAACGTTTTTATCAAAAAGCTTTTTCCTTTTCACTCTGGAACTGAACGGTAAAAATGAAATAGAAAAAGTCCTTTTTATAAGTTTTTTCGAATGAATGAATTTTTAATTTATTTATTTTTCACTTTAAAAAGGGTAATTTTGAAAGCATTTTTACTTATCTTAAACAGGTATGTGTAATGTTTTGAGTTTTTGTGCAGAAACAGGATTTTTCAGGTGAAATGATCGTTTTTCAACAAAGAGCATACTTTTATCACTTTTTCGGACTCTTCCAAAAATTTACGAAAAAGAGAAACCTTGGAGTCCTCTTTTAAGCTCTTTTCAGACTCTCTAAATATGAAAAGATTGCCGAGTACTTGACTATTCGAACTCGTTAAAGTAAATGAACAGTCGTCCCTTCAATATAAGTTTACCCCTTTTACGGACTGAAATGGACTATTTACGAAAAAGGTATACGTTGACTAAATACGGTCAATAGAGTTCTCTCCCGCATTATTTTATCCTTTTTCGGGCTCGAGAGACTAAATTTACGAAAAAGTACACCCATGGAGTTTTCTTAAGTTTTTTCTTCTAACTCCCTAAAATTGAAAAACACCGAGTTTCTCCTATACCGGACTCGTTAAAACTTAACAGTAAAGGACCTGTTTAATTTTCAACAGGAACGAACCACTCCTTCTTAGGGTTCGAATCTTAAACTAAGTTGGACTCATCCGAAGGATGAGCTTATAATCAAGCAAATGTTATCCTCCTCAAGCTTGTCAAAAATAAAGAGGTACTTGCCAGAAATGGTGGGGGAAAAGAGAGAAAAATGGGTGTGTTTGTTGTATTTTAAAATCTTCGAAAACTCAGTCAACCACTCTTGGACACGACACTTATATTCACCTTGGTTGGGAAATCCTTTGCCTAACAGTTAATCAAACCACATTGAAAGTTTTCAGCCGGTTTCTAGGTATTAGCTTTGGGTCAATTGTCACCAAGCCATCTGCAGTGTCATTATGTGTCCAAGAGAACAGTTCAAATAAAACCATTCATCTGCAAAATATCTGTCATCCATCTTTGACCATCCCTGAGTCAGTCTTTGCCAATATATTTTCAAAACTTGATCTATGATTTCGTGTTGTGGGCTTACCTACGACAGATCACTTTCTATCGACATCAGCACATTATCTAGGAAGTTGATCCAGAAATCGTCAGTACCTTGAAATCTGCATGCCTCAATGGCAGGTTTCTCGCCTTCGACGACAGGTTGCATCATCGACCTTCGATCGAATGATTCCGTGACATGTTCGACTTCAGCTCATTCATTCACATTTCATGGATTGTACTGAGTACTTTGAGAGCCATTGACATTACTGGTGGTTTCTCTCACACTTGTTAACAGGTTACATCATTGACTGGTAATCAAGTGGTTTCTACCATGTTCGACTTCGACACATTCATTCACATGGATAGAATCGTACTGGTTCGAGATGCGGAAATCAAGACCCCGGATCTAGTTTCCACCATCCAGGCTGCGAGGAATTTTGTTATCATCTATACAGTAGACTATTTATAAACAGATGGCTGCATCCATACTGTGTCTACATATATCTGTACTATGATGTATTCAAAATCCTTCCTGTATCAGAACAATTTGAGTTAGTTTCTAGTTAGTTTTAATCTGAGTATGGGAATGCCTACCTCAGTGATGACATATATATGTATATATTTTGCATTGAATGTTTTTACAGGTTCCGACTGGGGTGTCCACAGGATAATCTTTGAAATGATAAAGTACCGCACTCTTCATATATGACAGACTACAGCTTCATCTATTCCAGACTTTGCACTTTAGGGGGCAATTTGTTACACTAAAATCTGTCATCCTGACATTTTACCATGAGTATGAGCTCATTATTACTCATACTTCCTCCTTTTGCAAGTCCAACATATAAGCTCCTCATGTCAAGCTTCAAAATCAGAGAAAAGTCCCTAAAATCCCCTAAGAATTGGTATCGCACTTTCTCTATGCATTCCCTGCGGTCCCGCACCTAAAGTTCAGCTTGCCTGCGGAACCATACCGCACGTTCCTTGTGTTATGGGTGCGGACCTCTGTAAAACATAAAAAGGCGAGAAAGTAAAGATAAAAAGTGAATTTCAGATGAATTCTAGAAGATTCTGGATGGGAATTTTCGGGAATGGATATGCTTTGAGAAGGTTCATGCATCCCTCACTTGATGGAGCTAACCCATTGATGTAAGGATCTTATCCCTTTGAAGGAGGATTCTATCCCTTCATATTTGGAACAAGAAACCTCCTCTTTTCCACTATAAAAAGAGGCCTTGGGTAGCCTCAAAGGGATTTCAAGCTTAAGAGATTTGAAGTTAAATGCTGTTGAGATTCAGTCTCAATTAACTAAGACTTTCTGTGAGGTTAAATCACTCATCTCTAGTTGTCTTGGTTTAAAGAGTGCAATGCTTGTCAAACTAGAAGAGATTCCTGCTTCGGACCCCGGGAGGACCTGCACAACATCAAGTCACAGGTTGTAAAGGTTTTCTCTATTTGAAGTTAATACAAATATACTCATTTCTCTCATTAAACTGTCGATTCATGGTTTATTTCATAAATTCCTTGATCATTATGATAAGTATGGTTTATAATAATGTCTATATAGGTGCTGTGTAATATTTTTGCTTGTTTGTGACTGCAGATTCACGAGGAACGTTCTTTCAGTGCACGGGAAGGACTTCAACGAAATCAAGCAAGTGCTAGACATAAGGTAGGCCTTACACCTATATAGTGTTTTTATGAATCTTATATGCTTAGAGAGAGATTAGTATAATTGGCTGTTTGTTGCTAGTTACCTTTTGTACTAGAGAGATCGGTCTTGTCCGCAAGACGGATTAATCTACACAACAATCCAGTGGGATGAATCAGTTGTCTAAGGCCATGGAAAGTATTACCCTGTAGTCATAAGAGATCAAGAAATTGGAGGCACATATTGGCATCCGGAGGGATAAAAATTCTAGATCTGAAACTGTCCATGAGATAGCCAAAAAGTAGATTGAGAGGTTGGAGAAGGTAGAGAAAGAATTTTCGGCTAGCAACATTATGGGCCAAATGAAACTGATAATCTGTGGTAGTATCATAGAGTTAGTGGATCCAATCTGGCATTCCATCCACATTATTTTTTAACAGAAAGAGTTGATTGACAAATTCATAATGGCTATTGAGAAATAAAATCAAGAATTGGGAAATATTCCAATCACATCCCCCAAGATCATAAAATTCCTGAACTCCAAAACTAGTTATGATCGTGAAGAGTTGGATGTACAGGACAGAACAACAACCATATTAGAGGTGAAAAGGGTCCTCAATAAGAGGAAATCAATGAGGCAACTAGAGGATAAGTGTCATGAATTGGAAATGGCCAACAGTATATTTTCAACAAGATTTAGCCCCTGAGGTAAAATGGGTTTCCCTCACTATATTTAATTAATAACAAGCTGGTCCAAAAGAGAGATTATATGACGAAGCTTAGAGAAAAAGCTAAGGATGCCACCAAATTTTCCAACATCAAAGGAAATGTGACTAGGAAATTTTTCTTGGATCTCTTAAGCAGTGACATCTTTATTCAACATGAGCTTAAACATGTTTTCCTCCCCAGGCCCACTTTTAGCAAATATACAGAGGTGGATGAAGTGTACCGATAGGTCATAAGTATGAGAATTTCAGGCAAAAAGGAGTGGGGAAAATTGTGCATGTACCAAGATTGAAAAGGCATGGTGGACACATCATCACAGCCACCGATTGATTAGAAGTGCCAGTATCACATCATATTTAATGATCTAGAAAAGGCAGCCAAAAGTAGAGCCAAATGTCAAAGTCACCCATCATTGCCTCTTCATGACCACCTCAACCACCTTCAAGCCTAATTTTTGGATTCATGAATAGCTACCTGATTTTTTGAATTCATGAAGAGTTGCTGAAATTAATTCTACAGGCGGTGTTTTGTCAAAGATTTTTTGTTCGGGCCTTGCATGGCCACACCTGTCTAGTTTTATTTTAATTGTAAATAATGAAGGTTTCTGAATTAGATTATGGAAATCGATGCAGTTTGCAGTTAAAAAATGCATGAATTTTCATTATGAAGGGTTGGATGTTGTTATACCCTGCATTGTAAGAACTACTTTATTGGAGAACTATAATTATGGAACTGGGCATCAAAATTTGAAGATTTTTTACAGGATACTTGAGTTGTGTTTAATGGTGATGTGTTATTTCTCTCTATTAAATGTTTCCATTGTTTTCCTTACTGTGCATCTATTCATCTGCTTGTAAAAAAGAAATTTTAGATTAAGATTTATTGTCGGATCACCTTAATTCTGTCTGCATTTACAATCTGAATGTTTTCTGCTGAAGTCTAATTAAAGAATTATTAACTGCTCATTATTCACTACTGAAAATTACAATTTCTTCCACCTCATAATTCATACTGCTTTAAATATCCATTTAACACAGCTAGCTTTCACTGTGATGCTCTTGAAAGTTAATGCACCAATCCAGTATTTTGACTCCATAGCCCAACAGATTAGTCCTTGTAGACCTGCTCATCCAAGAAATAAAATCACTCAAAACAACCAATACCACCATTACCATAACTAGCCTAATATCAACATTTATAATATTAAGGAAAAATTAAATCAGAAATAGAGAGAGCCCTCTCTGAGTCTAGGAAGGCTAGGTCCTAGATTCCAAAGTGGTTTGATGTTGTCCTCTATAATTTATTCTTGAAAATATTATAAATTATCGGGCTAAAACATAACGGAGACCATACTGGGGAATTGTTGAAAAATCTTAATATCTCATTAGAACTCAGAAACCCTAGTAAAAAATTTGTGTGATTCAAGTATTTTCGACCTTTTGTAAATATTCTGCTTGTCTGTTCTTTGGGTCTAAATTTTGGCTCCCAGAAGAATATTTACCAGATCTCATCCTGACCCAAATCTCCCTGCAATAGTTTACAACCCAGATAAAATCCTAAGAAAAACCCCCAAAGCTTAGAGCCAAAATTTTAGCAAACCCCTTCACAGAGAAAATTCCCTCCCTAGAAACCTTGTAACCTTGGAGGACATCTAGTTCAATTTACATTTTGGACAGAGCTTATTCAAGACCAAATATCATAATTGGATAGCCCAGACAATTTATAACCCAGGTATCCTACAAAAAATTCCAGTTGGGGAAGCCTCCACATCCACCCAAGCTGACCTTCAGCTTCTCCAACACTTTGACTCCCTTCAAGGTCTGGTAGTATAACTCACCTCAACTATTGATGATGCCTACCTTCAGTAATCTGTAGAATTATCTTCTTTGACAACAACAACTCCCTCTGTTATTTCCAATTCTATTCATCATCAATCAATCCATCTAGGTGTATCTGCAGCTCCAAACATTTCCTTGAATATTTCCCCCAGAGTGCCCAAACCTCCACTCATACACCCACTGTCCACCTTCCTCCATTTAATCCTCCATCTCCCCTGGTCAACCCTCCTCTTATTAATCCCCCTTGGGTTCCCCCACCACCAATCATTATAGCCTGGTATGCTCCATTGGTGCTACCACTACCTGTGGTGCCTATGCCACATGATTATTAGTCCAAAATCCCACATTTTGATGGAACTGATCCTACAAATGCTCAAAAACATGTGGATAAAATGAATGAAAGTTTTGACTTTCAAGGGATAGATGATTAAAGTGTCGATTTGAGGATGTTTGCTAAAATTTTGGGGGTAGAAGTAAGAAAATGGTTTGAAGGCTTCACTCCAAATAGTGTCCATGACATCCCTGCCCTTCACCAGCTATTCATAAATAGATGGGAAGTTAAGAAAAAGCCTCTTCAAATCTTGAGTTAGAATATTAAAACATTAAGAGGAATGTTGGAAAGAGTGTCCAAGACTACTGTGCAAGGTTTAACAGTGTATACAATGCACTCCCCGCTCACATGAAACCCCCAAAGTCTTAGCCCTGATGAAATTCCCAGATGGTTTCGATCCAGAGATGGCTTATCATCTAAGAGAAATAGATCCTGCTACATTAGAAGAAATGCAGAGGGGTGTAGTAAGTGTAAAATCCAACCTGCTTGCAAAGAGAGCTAGAATGAGAAATGAGAAGAGATTCACTATTAGTGAAGAGCCTACAGCCTCCACATTTGATGCTAAGACTGATAACCTAGTTATAACTATGGAGAGAATGATGGATAGGATCAACCTAAATGAGAGATCTATCCCTAGGGATAATCATCCCGCTCCTCAAAATAGAAACAAAAACCTTAGAGAAAACCCCCCTCAAATAAGACAGAGAGAACAAAGAGGCCTTGGCCAAAAAATTAGGCATGTATTCCAAGAAAATTACATTGATGAAGATGAGGGAGTGGTCGAAGAACTAGAAGAAAGTCAAATTAATATAATGGGAATTAATGAAGAGGATTATGTTTTCCTTACTAAAAAAGAACGAGGTTTATTTTCTCTGACTCAAACTGAAGTAGAATTTGAAGAGTCTGAGGATTATAAACAAGGGTTTGAGAATGCCATCATGGATGTACATAGACAATATAATATTAGAAGCAAGAAAAACTGTAATAGTTCCAAGAAAAAGAATTCTGAAAATTCTGCTAAAAAAGTCCCCGAAACTAATCCCAAGAAAACAACAGAAAGCTCAAATAAAGTTGTTAATATGCCTAGAAATAATGATATAGAAAGCAGCACTATTAAACCAGCTATCAAGCCTGGCAAAACTGTTCAAGCTGATATCCCCACTACAAGTCAACAGTCGGAAAGTGCTGCTAAAATAATGCCTGAGAAAATTGATTGTTCAAATCCACCCAAAGTATAGACACCATTCATCATGGAGAATGAACTTGCTAAAATAAAAATCTCAATTCCTTTCACTGAAACGGTAAAAAAGGGTGCATATAGATCTCACATCCTAAAGGTGTTGAACATAGGAGAAATTACTGACACTATCAATGTGAATGATTATAAACCTGAAATTTTGTTTGGGCCAGAAGTATATGGTAAATCCTAGGAGGGAGGTCTTCCCCCATTTTATATCTATCTGAATGTTCATGATAAAATCCTCCATAATGCCATGTTAGATTCAGGTGCATCTCATAATCTTATGCCAAATTTTGTTATGGATAAACTTGACCTTGAGGTAACTACACCCTACAAAGATTTGTACTCATTTGACTCCAACAAGGTCAAATGCCTAGGCCTCATCAAATATCTAGGTATTACTTTATCCCAGATACTAGCCAGAATTCTAGTGATGGATATAGTAGTGGCTGACATACCTCCTAAGTATGGTATACTTCTATCATGCTCATGGGGAGCCAAGCTACAAGGGACCCTCCAAATGGATATGACTTATGCTACCATACTAGTTTTTGTCCAACAAAGAAGGTTGTATAGGGAAAATTTAATGAAATACATGGTGAGAAGTAAATAAATACCCCATAACTACCCCCTTTACTTTGTCCATTTTGACCTGGACTCATTCATTCTTTACAACGATGAAGACATTAATGAACAAGTAGACGAAGAAGAAAAGGACCAGGATAGAGAACTAGTAGAGAAAATGGAAATTGTACAGCACAAGTCTGAGTCTGAACCTTTTTGGAACATGAGTTTTGATGGCTCTTGTGGCAAGGCAGGTTTAGGAGCATGGGTGTGGGTCTACAATACTATAAATAATCACTCACAGGGTCATTCTGACAAGTTAAAATTTCAGTGCACTAACAATGTAGTAGAGCATGAGGCACTTCTGATGGGATTACAATTGTTGAAAATATTAGGAGCCAAAATAATTTATGTTCATGGGGACTCTGAGATATTTATGAGACAAATCAAGAGGGAATATTTTTGAGATTCAACAAGATGATGAGCTTAGTGAAAAGAGTCGCCTTCACTAAGTGGGCCTGCAGGCTATTTTTGGCGCAAGTCTATTTCTAGACTATGTCTATTTTTAGACATGATGATCATATTTCAGAAGTTGCAGGATGCTATTTGTGGATGGTTCATCAAGTTGGAAAAATAGATGAAATTATATTTTTAGAATATTGGGCGAAGTCTATTTATATATCGTCAATCTAAAAATAGAAGCATGTCGATTATTATTAGCTCTTAATAATAATCAGACTCTAAATAACAACTTATTCTCTTGGAGATTTTCAGTTCAGTGCGCAGATGTGGAACATCAGCTGACAGAAGAAATTATGCTATTCCTAAGGGTTTACTGGAGCTAATGCATGGAGGACTCAGTTAGAACTCAAGTGGCAGAGTTATGACACAGTTAGAAAAATTAGTTATGGAGTTGTATTCAGTTTAACTCAGTTAGACTCAGTTGAGCTAGTTGTATCTAGTCTAACTGAATGATACACTAGTGAGAGTGGAGTGAATTAATTATTTAATTAATTCATAAATAATAACTCATTAATCAACTGAACAATACATCAACTAACTACAGTGCATGCCAGTTTCAGTGGAGACTAGTAGAGAGATAGGTGAAAGGGAAAGATAGACTATTTGTTGTGACTATAGTGATGCATTGATTGCATCACACACTCAGTGGAGATGCCAATGAGTATTGCATAGTCAAGGATGGAGTAATTCAAATTCATTCAAAACTATTCTTCAACAGAGATTGCGCAGTGGAGGCAGGCTAGCAGGTGTTATAGATCGGTGCATTAATTTTCAAGATTGGGCCTGATTAGTGTATGAAGATTGTATTGTATTGAGGGCTTGTGATAAGATTTGTATGCTTTTATGAGATTGTCATATGATTTCCATGTTACATAATATATAGTTGGGATTTTCAGCTTCAGGCTTTCCCGATTAAAAACTATGTTATGTGCGATTGATAATTTTTGTTTATGCTTCACATGTGTGTGCAATTAATTTTTCCGCAAAATATTAAAAAGTGGAATAGATTCAGTATCTTGCATAAATTTAAATAGTGTGAGATCAAGTGGATCTTGGACATATACATGCTTATTGCATATAATTTCTACATGGTATCAGAGCATTTTTGATTGAAGATTGCAATTTTGAAGTGAGTTTGTGTTGGTGGACAATTCGAATTTGCTACAGAAGATTCTTGGTGCAGAAATCGAGTATACATTGAAATTTATTTCAATGGGTTGAGATTGGAGTATGCCCTTGATGGGAGCTGAAATTACAGAGCCTAGAAGGATAGGATGGAGGCAGTGCTGGAGGATAATGGGCTGAAGGAGTTCAGCGATAGCGATGTTCCTAAGCTAGGATCTAGCGATGCTGCATTACTTGATGCATGGAAAAAGAAGACTGCAAAGACGAGGAGGATTCTGTTGGAAGGTGTGAAGGACCATATTGTGTCTAGCCTTCATGGGAAAGCCACTCCATTCTTAATGTGGAAGGCTTTGAAAGACTTTTTCCAAAGCAGAAGTGACCAGAGGAAGTTGGTACTTAAAGACAAGCTCAGAAAAATAAAAATGGAGAAAGGTGACAGTATTCCAAAATACCTCACGAAGTTTTTTCACTACAAGGATGAGCTGGGAAGTGTGGGGGTTACTGTTGATGAAGAATTCTTGGTGAGATTGGCTCTCCTTGGGCTTTCGAAGAGTTGGCATAGCTACAAAGACTCTATCAATGGACGGGAAAAACTACAGGGAAGGGAGCGACTTTGGTCGGATCTTCTGCAGGAGGAGATAAGGCGAAGTACCAGGGATGGATCTTCATCGAAGAATAAAGATGAAGATAATTTTGCTTTGGCTACCAAAGTAAGGAAGGGGAAGGGGAAGAAAAATCCTTCTAAATCCAGTGTGAAAGGCAAGAAGTAGGACTTGTCCAAAGTGAAGTGTTTTCACTGTCACGAGCATGGAAATTTCGCCACTAACTATCCACAAAAGAAGAAGAAGAATAAGCAGGCTACTGGATCTGCAGCTGGAGAGGCCTTAGCCTCAAAATTTGAGTTGGATTTTTCCTTGATTTCATGCTTGGTTTCAAGCTGCATGGGATTAGTGTGGTATCTTGATAGTGGTGCATCTTTCCATATGACAGGAGACAAAGAGTTGTTTAGTGACTTGGAGAAGAAGGACCTCCAGATGCATATAGAGATGGGTGACGATGGTCGGTAGAGTGCGACTAGCATTGGGACCATTACCTTTGAGAGGGAGTCCGGTAATCCATTCTTGTTGAAGAATTTGATGCATGTTCCAGGTCTAAAGAAGAACTTGGTCTCAGTTGCAATGCTGGATGACAGAGGTTATGATGTTGTTTTCAATGAGGGAAAAGCCTTCCTTCGACATAAAACAATGGGTCAAAACAAGAAGATAGGGGTTCGAATTAAGAATCTCTACAAGCTATAGGTAGATGGCTGCGCTGCAATGGTGGGCAAAGCAGAAGAAGTGGTGAGCCACGATGAGGGCGAATTATGGCACAGGATATTGGGCCATCTTCACCATGGTGCTTTGAAGATTTTGCAGCAAATTTCTACTGGACTTCCCAAGGGTACTCTTGCATATTCATATTAGTGCAAAGGATGTATAATGGGTAAGTTTGTGAAGACCACCTTTCATGAGAAAGAGAACCGTGCTTCGATGATCCTGGAGAGAATTCACACAAACATGTGTGTATGATTCTCGGTTGCTTCAACAACAAAAAACAAGTATTATGTGATATTTGTTGATGATTATTCTCGTAGATGCTGGATCTTCTTCATGCATAAGAAGAGTGAAACGTTCTCAAAGTTTTGTGAGTTCAAGGCATTGGTGGAGAAGGAGTTGGGGAAGTAGGTGAAAGCTCTACAGAGAAATAATGGTGGTGAATACATCTTAGGCAAATTCAAATACTTTTGTAGAAAAGAAGGAATTCGAAGAGAACTCATAGTGCCTTATAACCCACAGCAGAATGGGGTCGTGGAGAGAGAGAACAGAATGATCGTGGGTGCTGCACGAGCGATGTTGCATGTCTAGGGCCTACCGATGCACTTGTGGGCGGAAGCATGAAACACTACAGTTTATGTGTAAAATTGTTGTCCTCATAGAGTACTTAGCATGAGTACACACGAGGAAGCTTTTATTGGTAAGAAGCCTGATATTTCTCATTTGAAGATTTTTGGCTCACCTATTTACATTCATGTGACAAAGGATGCCAGGAAGAAGTTGGAGGCAACTGCAGAAGTTGGGATATTTTTGGGTTACACAAAAACACCCCATAACTATCGTGTGTATTTTCCAAACAGTTGGATGACTGTTATGCAACGGGATATAAAATTCAATGAAGTGAAAGCCATGAAGTTGTCGCTTGAGAGGGAGCTACACTTGCATGCGGAAGAGGAACTTCTTGTTCCCAAAGATGAGCCTCTGGATGTGGATCGTCCACAAGAGGAGATTCATGGATTGGAGGAGTCCACTCATGTAGAACCAAACATCATAAAAGGTAGAAAGCGTACCACAGAAGCTAAGAGACTGAAGCTTGATGTGGCACAGAATGTAGGAGTCCCTACATCACAATGTAGATAGAGACAGTCACCTGACCGATATACTGGATAGATGGCTCTTATGAGCAAGTGTATTGTGACAGAGCCATCTTCTTTTGAAGAAGAAGCGCAGGAGCCCACATGGGTAGATGCCATGGTGGAGGATTATGACTCCATTGTCAGAAACAGTGCTTGGGAGATTGTTCCAAGGTCGGTGGGAAAATCAGTTGTAGGATCAAGATGGATCTACAAGGTAAAACAAGCTGCTGATGGGAGTGTTGAGAAGTATAAGGCAAGATTTGTTGCCCGGGGCTTCTCATAGATTGAGGGGATTGACTATGAAGAATCCTTTGCACCTGTCGCACGGTATTCTTCCATACGAACCATCCTTGCTCTCTCAGCGCAGATGGGTTGGCACATTCATCATATGGATGTGAAGACTATGTTCCTTAATGGGATCATTGAGGAAGATGTGTACATTGAGCAGCCTGAAGGATTTTAGATCTTTAGCAGCGAGTCACATGTTTGCAGGCTCAAAAGAGAGCTGTATGGGCTGAAACAAGCACCTCGTGCTTGGTACACTTGGATCGAAAGCTCTTTCACTGGACTTGGCTTCACCAAGAGTGAGGAAGATGTAAACCTGTACTAGATTGTGGTTGAGGGTAAGATTTTAATCATTGTAATTTATGTTGATGATTTAATACTAACAGGTGATGAGTAGTTGATACACTCATGCAAGGCAGATCTTGCAAAGGAGTTTGAGATGAAGGATTTGGGCCTCCTTCATTATTTCCTTGGATTGGAAATATGGCAGCGGGAAGGTGAACTGTTTGTGTCTCAAGGAAAGTATGCCCGGGAGATACTGGAGAAGTTTCACATGCAAGGCTGCAAGCCTATCGACACTCCTCTTCCAGGAAATTGGAAGAAAGAGGATGCTACATTGGCAGAGGTAATGGATGCCACTGTTTATCGACAGTTGGTGGGTTCGCTCATGTATTTAGTCAATACAAGACTGGACATATGCTATACGGTGAACCAGCTTTCACAAGCGATGGTTAAGCCTACCAACCTCTTTTGGAAGGCAGGCAAGCATTTCCTGAGATATCTCAGGGGCACATCTGAGTATGGTTTATGGTACAGACAAATGGATGAGGTGAAGTTGCATGGCTTCACGGATGCAGATTGGGCAGGAAGCCCAACAGATAGAAAGACAACATCAGGAGGGATTTTCAGTATCGGATCTACGACAGCTTCTTGGTACAACAGGAAACAAAGATCTATGGCACTCATTTCAGTGGAAGCAGAATACATGGCAGCAAGTTTAGTTGCATGCAAGGCTATCTGGATGAGGAAGATCCTGGTTGGTTTGTTCGATTCACATTTAGATCCCACGGTGATTCATTGTGATAATCAGAGTTGCATTAAACTCTTGGTTAATCCTATGTTTCATGATAGATATAAAAATATTGATATCCGGTATCATCATATCAGAGATTGTGTGCAGTGGAAGATCATGTTGCTTCAGTACATTCCTACGGACGATCAGGATGCAGATATTCTGACGAAGGTGCTCACTAGGAGAAAATTCCAATACCATATAGGTAGGATCAGGGTGAAGGATAATACCTATATTGTTGAAAGGGAGTGTTGAGATTCAGCAAGATGATAAGCTTAGTGAAAAGAGTCGCCTTCACTAAGTGGGCCTGCAGGCTATTTTTGGCGCAAGTCTATTTTTAGACTATGTCTATTTTTAGACATGATGATCATATTTCAAAAGTTGCAGGATGCTATTTGTGGATGGTTCATCAAGTTGGAAAAATAGATGAAATTCTATTTTTATAATATTGGGCAAAGTCTATTTATAGATCGTCAATCTAAAAATAGATGCATGTCCATTATTATTAGCTCTTAATAATAATCAGACTCTAAAAAACAACTTATTCTCTTGGAGAACTTCAGTTCAGTGCACAGATGTGGCACATCAGCTGACAGAAGGAATTACGCTATTCCTAAGGGTTTAATGGAGCTAATTTATGGAGGACTCAGTTAGAACTCAAGTGGAAGAGTTATGACACAGTTAGAAGAAGTAGTTATGGAGTTGTATTTAGTTTAACTCAGTTAGACTCAATTGAGCTAGTTGTATCTAGTCTAACTGAATGATACACTAGTGAGAGTGGAGTGAATTAATTAGTTAATTAATTCATAAATAATAACTCATTAATCAACTGAACAATACAGCAGTTAACTACAGTGCATGGAAGTTTCAGTGGAGACCAGTGGAGAGATAGGTGAAAGAGCAAGATAGACTATCTGTTGTGACTATTAGTGATGCATTGATTGCATCCAACACACAGTGGAGATGCCAATGAGGATTCCACAGTCAATCCAAGAGTAATTCGAATTCATCTGCAGCTATTCTTCAAACAGAGATCGCACAATGGAGGCAAAGCAAAGGTGGCATAGATCGATGCATGGATTTGCAAGATTGGTCCCGATTAGTGTATGGCGATTGTACTGTATTGAGGGCTTGTGATGTTTTTAATATTGTACAGATTTTCAGCAAGGATTCCATCATGTTACATAATATATATTTGGGGTTTTTATATTCGTGCTTTCCCGGTTAAAAACTGTGTTATGTGCGATTGATTATTTTTGTTTATGTTTCACATGTGTGTGCAATTAATTTTTCCGCAAAAGATTAACAAGTGGAATAGATTAAGTATCTTGCATAAAGTTAAATAGTGTGATATCAGGTGGATATTGGACATATGCATGCTTAGTGCATATAAAATCTACAAATATTCAGCCAAACATCCTTGATTAAGAGCATACAGAAATGTTTCCCTAGACCTTATAAAAAAATTTGAATAATATGATCTTGCTACAATTCCAAGGAATAAAAATATCCTTTCCAATGGTTTATCATTATCAACCAGCATTTTTCAATTACCTCATCCTAGCAAAAGAGAAGGAAGATTAGACATCGCCAACCAAATTCTCGATAACATGAGAAACCGGTGTCATTGAAAATGACAAATAGATTAAAAATTTCGCACTCTAAAGGTGATTTTGAAGATTCCATATTAGACCCATGGTCAAGAAGATTGTCCCATCAAGAAAAATAAAGTAGGATAAACCTCACAATTCGATATTAATATTTTAGCAAATGAAGATTTACATACGACATGTATACATAGAGACCCGTAAAACAAGAGTTTGAAGCGCTCCAATTCAAATATAACATCCTTCCTAGAGGACTTTTCCCTTTGGAGGAACTATTTGGTTTCAATGATGTGGCCAGAAAACCAAAGATGGAACCTACAGAAGCAAACATTGAGGAGTGCAATCCAGGCAGCGAGCAGGATCCAAAGATGACAAAGTTATCAAATACACTGCCGGTGACTACAAAATAGAAATACATTGCTTTGTTCAAGGAGTTCATTGATGTGTTTTCCTGGAGCTACGAAGACCTGAAACCTTATGATACTAATATTATCCAACACAAGATTCCAGTCAAGGAGAACCAAAAGCCTTTCAAACAAAAACTGCACAGGATAAATCTTGTCCTAATGCCCTTGGTTGAGAAGGAGATCAAGAATATGTATGATGCCAAAATAATAGTCCCAATTAGATACTCTGAATGGGTTTCCAATATTGTACATGTAAGAAAGAAAACAGGTGATACCATACTTTGCATTGACTTTAGAAATTTGAACAAGGTATCACTTAAAGACAACTACCATTTGCCAAATATGGATCACATATTGCAAAAGTTAGTGGGCTCCAGAAGGATTTCTTTGCTAGATGGTTTTTCAGGGTATAACCAAGTGTTGGGTCATCCTGATGATCAACACAAAAAAAATGTTATTACTCCTTGGGGGATCTTCATGTATGTGAAAATTCCTTTTAGATTAATTATTGCTAGTGCCACTTTCTAGAGAGTGATGGAAATTTCTTTTTAATAGGAAATCAACTTTTTCATTGTGATCTATCTTGATGATATTACAATATAATCAAGAACTGATGAAGAAAATTTGGCCCATTTGAGAAGAGTTTTCAAAAAGTGAAAAAGGTACGGACTCTCTCTGAATATCAAGAAATCATTATTTGGTCTTGAAGAAGGGAAGCTCTTGGGCCATATTATATCTGAAGAAGGAATTAAAATTGATCCCAGTAGGATTGAGGGCATACTTAAGATTGGTCGTCCTAGAAACATCAAAGAGTTCCAATCCTTCATTGGAAAAATCAATTTTTTGAGGACGTTTATACCAAACCTTGCAGAACTTCTGAGAAACATCACCAACATGCTCAAGAGATATTCAGGAGTTAAGTGGACCATGGAGGCCATACAGTCCTTTGACTTGGTAAAGAAGGCAGTCACTAAAGCACTAGCCCTGATTAGCCCTGATTTCACCAAGGATTTTATCATTTTCTCTTTTGCATCAAAACACACAATTGCTGCTATATTGCTATAGAAAAAAATGAAGGACAAGAGCAACCCATAGCTTTTTTCAGCCAAGATTTGAGAGATGCATCTTTAAAGTACAATATTGTGGAAAAGCATGCCTTTTCTTTAGTCAAAGAACTAAATGATTTAGGGTTTATGTCCTACATTCACATATCATTGCCTTTGTTCCCAACATAGTTGTCAAAGACATCCTAACGCAGAACCCTGATGGTAAGAGAGGAAAATGGATTGTTGTAATCATGGAGTCATTTAGGGATTAGGCCCACAAAACTGATCAAGGGACAAGGGATAGCAAAATTTATGGTTGAAACCAATTTTCAAGCACTAGACATCAACATGATCCATTCACTAGATGAATAAGAAGAGCTGGTGACTCCACCTATTGAGGAAGCATTCTTGAATTCTCCCTGGTATACAGATATATTATATGTTCTATCTAATTAAAATTATCCTCCTAGTTTTTCCAAAAATAAAGCTAGGTTATTGAAATTGAAAGCTGTAAAATTTTGCATCCTAGAAAATTTCTTGTACTCGAAATATTATGGGGGCATATTGCTTAAATATTTTCTTAAGGAAGATGCAGAGAAGGTTATGAAGGAATTAAATGAAGGGGATTGTGGAGGCCATCTCTACTAGAAAACTACTACTCACAAGATCTTTAGAGCTGGTTTATACTGGCCTAATTTCTTCCCAGATATCCACAAAATGGTAGCCACTTGTCACAAATGTCAATATTTTGAAGGTAAAATAAAGTTGTTGCCTTTGCCCTTACAACCAATATCTGTTGAGGCTCCTTTTCAACAATGGGGTTTAGACTTCATTGGAGAAATCCACTCGTCATCCTCTGCCCAACATAGATGGATCCTTACTGCCACATACTAATTTAACAAATGGATAGAATCCATCCCTTCCAGAACTGCTACTGACTCAGTGATTATCAAATTCCTTGAAGCCAATATCCTCTCTAGATTTGGTTGTCCTAGAAAAATCATCACAAATAACGCTGCTGCTTTTAAGTCCAAGAAGATGGTGGATTTTTGTCATAAGTATCACATCTCCTTAGGGAATTCAATAGATTATTACCCTCAAGGTAATGGAGTAGCTGAATTCTCTAACAAGAGTTTGGTTATTATCATCAAGAAGTTGTTGGAAAACAATAAAAAATCCTGGCATAACAAATTGGTGCATGCATTGTGGGCTGACAGACTAACAAATAAGAAATTAATTGGCATGTCACCATATGAGTTGGTCTATGGGATGGATGCAGTTTTTCCAACATCATTAGGAGTGCCAGCCATGAAAATCATTTAAGAGGTACAGGCTGAAGAGAATGATGTACAAAGAAGGATAAATCAGACCATTTAGCTACAACAGTTCAGAGAAGAAGTTTACAGCAGAACTCACGTTGTGAAAGAAAACATAAAGAAGATATTTGACAAAAGAACAAAGGAAAATGATTTCAATATCGTAGATAAAGTACTGAGATGGGATTCTAGAAGAGAAGATAAAGGGAAACATGGAAAATTTTACAACCTGTGGAAGGGTCCATACATTGCTCATTCTTTCAGGGGAAATAATGCATTTTTCCTGCTAGATATGGATGGAGCAAAGCTTCCTGGAGGTCTGGTCAATGAAAATATGTTGAAGCATTACTTCTCCTAAGTATAGATAAATTCCCACTCCACTGTAAATACCACAATTTTTGGTTTGGATCCTTTTGAAGGCTACCTTTTGTGCTGAAAAACAGAAGGAAAAAAGTTATAAAAACAACAAGAGAAGGTTCATGGAAATTATTGCAGAGAAGAAGTATGCAAGGCCACTAGTCTTGACGTTCTTGAAACTTCCCAATAAAAAAAGGAAAGTTGAGCTTCAAAAGATGTTCTTCTTCCACCACATTCTACTTCATTTCTTTTGTCCATTATTAATTTGTGCTTAAATAATCAATAACATTAGTTAAAATTGCTTTGATATTGGTATATAATGTCTAACTTGCTATGTTTTCATGATTTCGTTGTTGTAGTACTTTTTTACTACACCTAGCTATAGAATGCAGACATTCTGTAGCTAGTTTCCGATTCTGCAGTTGTCTTCATGTCTATGCAGGTTCTAGGTGTCATCTTAGGGAAAAACACATATGGTCATATTCCACATCATTCCCTCGTCATTTGTTGCTCTCCACAAAGTCCGAGTTAAAGTATCAAAGCTTTATGCATGAAGAAATATGGAGGCAAGTGCTTTCCTATCAAAACACAGACTTGCCGTATGTCCGCAAAGAAAGCACAAGACCGTTAATAAGAGTTTTAATTTGACTAGGTTGTGTTACATCATCCCCTCGTTTTTCTCAAGAAGTAGTTACAAAAATTTCATTATGTTAATTTTAACGAGAAACGGCGTTGGCTAGTTTTTGTTTCTCGTTGCTAGAGTTTGGAAGGTCGGAATACTCGTTTTTGGAAGAATTTCTCCTTTAATGAAAGAGACATCATTTTATCGTAATGGAAATGAGTCAATCTCAGTAGATCCATGGCCGGACTGCAGAGGACCCCTACCTAGCCTCAGAAGCGTTGGTGTACTTGAAGCGATAAGTAGTCGTAGCTTGCTCATTCTCAATTTAAATATTTTTCAAATTGTTTGCATTTAGTGTTGCTAAATAGCTTTGTTCTCATGAAGTATTCAAAAATATCACTAATCCAGAATGAGGCATAATTGTAGCAATTTAGAACTTTACATTTTTTTTGTGTTCAATTGTAATTAGTTGTTACAGCAAGTCCTATTCTCATTAATCTCTTCCAAAATATCACTAACTCTGGATAAGGCTTAGCTGCAGTGTTTTGGTTTACCTGCGTATTGTTATGTTTTTATGCCCATTTGCACTGAATGATACAACTAGACTTGTTTGTACAAACTATTCCAAAATATCACTCATCTTGAACAAGACAGGGCTGTAGTATTTCATAGAATTAGTTGCATTTTAGCTCAGTCAATACTTCGGAGGTAGATGTCATTCTAGTTTAATTCGTTCACTATATTTCAAGCTTGATAATGGTACTCTAGTTTAAATTTTTTCACTGTATTAAGTATCATTCTATTTCAGCTCCAATTCATTTCAAGTTAGTAATAGCACTCTAGTTTAGTCTTAGTTCACTGTATTAGCATTCTAGTTTAGTTGTTATCCATTGCATTTTAAATTGTATTAGTTGTTAAATTTAGATACCATAGTCTTCATTATCTACAAAACTTCTTTTGTTCTAACTTCATATTAATACATCATCATCTGGATAGAAGCTAGTAATGTCAGTTTAAGGCCTTGAGTATTTTGCAACCTTTTTACAATTTCACAAACAAGCCTTCTCTCAAAGACTATTCTAAAAAGAAATCTGTAACTTTTGAATAAGGCCTAGTAGTGATAAATTGAGTTGCAGAATAGAATTAGAAGTTAGTTTAGAATAGAAATATTATTGTGCTACAAATTTTCTTTTCCAATTATGTTCCAATAAACCTTTAACCATGGATGAGATGTTGTAACATTGTAAGTTGGATTACATCTAGGAAAACCTCAATTGTACTAAAAACTTATCATTTTCTCAAGCTATTCCAACATATCTCTAAATGAATGAATTGGATGAGTTCATGATATGGGTTACTGATTTCATGTTGTGATTTGTTTCTTTGCTATGAGTCCTTATCAAACTTTGCATTTTCTGTCCTTTAGTGCACACCTAGTTTAGAATAGTTTTACTCTATTTTAGTGTAAACTTCTTAGCTCTTTTTCAACATAAAAACCATAAAACCAAAAACATCATAAAAACACTAAACACAACTTAGTGAGAAAAAAATACCTAGGCACATACAGTGCACCACACTTCAGCAGTTTACTAGCCCTGGTTGACAATTAATGAACTCAATTTAGGAACACTAAGTTGAGCACAACATTTTGGCGCCGTTGCCGGGGAAGTGTAACTACGTAGCCTTGTTTCATATCACCCAAAAACAATGATATGCATAGAGAAAGAGACTCAAGGGGTAGATTCATAAGAAGCAGAAGCTTGATTCCTAGAACACCACTTGTTTCACCAAGACCTAGAGCCAGCACACCTCCAACCCAAACCCACATTCCATCCTTTACTGATCCTAGACTTCTAGAGAACTTAAGATCAGATATTCCATTAGAAAGACCTTCCACTTTACCCATTGAACCTGTCTTAGAAGGAGATTTAGGAACCCCTGCTAGGGACTAAACTTTTCAACTTCTACAGAAGAATCAACTATGGCAGAAGAGGGGGGAGGAGGAGTTTTTAATGGAGAACACACACTATTTGGAGGGGGTAGAGGTAGAGGAAGAGGAGAAGGAGGTATAGGTGTAGAAGAAGAAGGAGGCAGAGGAAGAGGTATAAGAGAGATGGGAAGCTCTTTTGGGTTTCCTATAGTAGATGAAGAAACTAATGCAACTATGAAAAACATTTCACCCTCTGTCCTTCCAAACTTTTATGGACTTAAAACTGAAGATCCTGAAACATTCCTATTTGAATTTGAAGTCTTGTGTAGAACTTATGACTACTTACAAGATGCTCAAAAACTTAAACTATTTCCTTCAACATTGAAAGGAGAAGCATTGAAGTGGTTTATGAGTTTGATCAACAGTTCTATTAAGACATGGGAAGACATGAAACAATAATTTCTAGAGAGGTATTTGGATTATTGTATTCCAGTAAATCATAAGGAGGAAGTGTTTAAGATGCTACAAAAAGAAGATGAAAACTTGGAAGATTTGTTAGAAAGATTTCATTACAACATCAAAAGAGCAAAAATGGAAAACTTAGACCAAGACACCTTAAAAGCTCTCTTGTTGAAAACAATTAGGGATGAATGGTTAGATATCCTTAACATGATGGGAAAAGGGGATATATCTCATCTCACATTACCTGAAATAGCTGAATTATGTATCAACCTTTCAAGAGGGAAATCTAAAACTGTAAAAGGACCAAGAGACCCTACTCTTGCAAGGGCAAGTAAGTCTGCTTCTGGGACAGTAAGTAGGGCAGAAATAGGACATATGATTGATGAGTTCAAATCTGATATCTTGGGGAGTCTTAGTGAAAAAATAGACACCCTTAAGTTAAAAAATAAGCAAAAAGTTGAATCTGATGCCTTAGCAATCTTTTGTCCCAAATTTAGAAAGAAACATGCCCTGAGAGAGTGCCCTTTGGATGCCAAAGTTGTGGAGACTTGTGTAATTTGTTTAGAAAAACATGAGACCAAGATTTGTCCTTCACTTCCTGGTCTTAAAGCTGTCTTTCAAGAATATACTCCTACAAGTTCCAGAGAATCTCTCAATTTTGTCTCTAGAAGGCCTTGGAAAGGACCTCAAACACAAGGATTCCATGATCAAATGTATAATCAACCTCCACCAAATTGGAATTCTTGGTAGCAACCTTGGCCCCAATTTCAAAATCAATCAGAAACCTAGGCGCAAGGAGCACAAAATCCCTATAGAAGATACTCTCAGTATTACCAATATCCACCATCCTATCCACCATATCCACATTTCTCTCCTCAAAAAAATCCTCAAAATCCACAACATCAAAATAAACCACTTCTATTACCATTTCCTTAGAAAAAAAATCAGTTGCCTGCCCAAACCATACCAAACCCCGACAATAAAAATCCTCAGAACACATACATGATAGAAGGCCAACAGTTTCCAACTTATTTTATCACTCCTTTAGACCTTAGTGATGTTCAACTTAGGTCTGGAAGAATACTTGAAAAGAGGAAACCTTCTGTAATCATACAAGAGCAAGTCAATTCTGAGGAAGATTCTCTACGGGTAAATAAAAGTCTTGAAGAGAACACAACTTTCCAAGACTCAACCATTGAAAAATCAAAACAAAAAGAACCAATAATTTCAACTCCTATATTAGAGCATCCATCAACATCCACTTCTACACCTCCCTTCCCAGAAAGATTAAAAATTGATAGGGGTGTAGAAAAACAAATTATGGTGCCTAATTATGATTTCCTAGATGAGTTGAGAAATGTTTGTATTAAGATCCCATTATTGCAAGCCATCAAGGAAATTCCAATCTTAGCAAAGACAATAAAGGAGTTGAGCATGAAGAAAACAAGAAAAAGAATAAGAGAGATAAAGAAAATTCAACTGGCAGGAAAAATAGCAGATATCATGATGGGTAAGATTGCTATTCCAAATTATCTAGACCCAGGAAATCCATTTGTCAAAATTCACGTCAATGGAATTGAGATCCAAAACACACTCATTGATTTAGGAACAGCAATCAATATCATGAGTAGACAAATCATGGATAAACTGAAACTTCCTAATCTTCTTTTTACACCCACATTATTACAATTAGCATACATATCTGTGATTAAACATGATGGGGTAATAGAAGACATTCCAGTGTCCCTAGATTCTTGGGAGTATCCTGTGGATTTTATGATCCTAACTCCTAAGAATAATCTAGGAGGACACCCTATTATATTAGGAAGACCTTGGTTAGCTACAGCTGATGCTTTCATTAGTTGTAGATCCGGTGATATGTATATCTCTGATGGTAGTTCAACCAAGAAATTTACCTTGTATCCTCCAACAAGAACAATTACAGAATTAGATGATACTCAATAGATAGAGGATGAAGAAGAATTACAACCTCTCTTCACAATTTCAAAAATTAGTGAAGATAGCCAAATTCTGAATACCTTGGAAAACTTTGAATCCTCTTTGGAATATAAACATGAACAATTTCAAGAAGAATCCAACATTGATTTTTTTTCATAAAGGCAGATGTCTCTCTATTCCATGGATAAATTTGGCAGCTCTACAATTGAGATATTTCCAGGAAAAACTTTAAACATAAACAAGAACCTAGAGAGATCTCAACAAGAAGAGCTATTCAAGATATTATAGAGACATTCTTCTGCATATGCATGGGAGTACACTGATATGAAAGGGATAAGCCCCAAGACTTGCACTCATCACATCTACATAGAGGAAAATTGTAAACCAATCAGACAAGCTCAGAGAAGGATGAATCCAAATCTTAGGGAGATTCCTAAAGAAGAATTGTAGAAATTATTGAATTTCAACTTTATCTATCCTATTTCAGATAGTTAGTGGGTTTCTCGTTTGGTAATTGTGCCAAATAAAAATGGTAAATGGAGGGTATGTATTGACTAGCAGGAATTAAACAAAGCTACTCTTAAAGATCATTTTCCCTTACCCTTCATAGATTAGGTTTTAGACACATTAGCTGGAAAAAAGTACTTCTCATTTTTAGATGGGTTTAGTGGTTATAATCAAATCCAAGTGGCACTAGAAGATCAAGACAAAACCACATTTACCTATCCTTGGGGTACCCATGCTTACCGAGTATTGCCATTTGGACTATGCAATGCACCCGCAACATTTCAAAGGGCAGTACTAGGAATTTTTTTCAGATCTAATACATGATTGTGTAGAGATATATATGGATGATTTCACAGTTTATGGAAATGCATTTGAAGAGCCTTAGCAAACTTGGAAAAAGTCTTAAAGAGTTGTAAAGAAGAAAATCTTTCACTAAGTCATGAAAAGTGTTTTATGATGTTTACTGAAGGAATTGTTTTGGGTCATCACATTTCAGGGGATGGGATTAGAGTTGATGAGTCAAAAGTTGAAGTCATCTCTAACTTATCTATTCCAAGTTGCCAAAAAGATGTTAGGAGTTTTCTTGGATTTATAGGATATTATCGAAGGTTTATAGAAAACTTCACCAAGATAGCATCTCCACTTTTCAAATTACTTACCAAAGACTGTGAATTCAAGTGGAATCCTGATTGCCAGTTAGCCTTTGAGACCCTGAAAACAAAAATCTCTAAAGCACCTATTTTAAGGGGACCTAACTGGAAGTTACCTTTTCATATTTCAACAGATGCCTCAGATACAACTCTAGGAGCAGTATTGGGACAAAAAGACCTGATTCCTTATGCCATCTACTATACCAATAAAAATTTGACTCCTTCAAAGTTAAAATATACTGTAACTGAAAAATATTTTTTAGCTGTTGTTCATGCCATAGAAAAATTTAGACACTATACAACAGGCTATGAAACTTTTGTTCACACAGAACACTCTACAATTAGATATTTAATGAACAAATCAATTAATAATGGCAGAGTCATAAGATGGTTATTGCTTTTACAAGAATTCAACACTACCATTCTAGATAGGCATGGGAAACAAAACACAGTAGCTGATTTCCTATCCAGACTCCAAAACATCCAAGACAATACCCTAGTTTAAGATCAATTTCCTAATGAATATCTTTTTGCAATTTCTACTCAAACTCCTTGGTTTGCTGACACTGCTAATTATTTAGTTTCAGGGAAATTTTCTTCAATAATGAATGCAAGAGACAAAATAAAGATCATTTATGACAGTGCAAAATAATCATGGGTTGCTAATGAGTTATACAAGACAGGTCCAGATTTTATCATTAGGAGATGTGTTCGGGAAGATGAGATGCCTAAGATTCTCAAGGCATGTCATGATGAACCTTGTGGCGAACACTTTGCTGATAAAAGGACAGCCTATAAGATCCTTCATTTGGGATATTATTGTCCATACCTTTTCAAAGATGCTAAAGAGTATGTTAAAAGGTGTGACAGTTGCCAAAGGGTAGGGAAACCTTCTCCTTCAGGTGAGGTTCCATTGCAGCCTCAGGTACATATTGAACCTTTTGAAAAATGGGATTTGGATTTTGTAGGACCTATTAATCCTCCATCAATAAAAAAGAAATATATATTAGTTTTCACTGATTATGTTACTAAATGGGTAGAGGCCAAGCCATTACTTTCTGCTATTGAAGCATCTGTAGTTAATTTTCTTTTTGAGGATATTTTTACTCGTTTGGGTGTCCCAAGGGAAATTTTTACAGATCAAGGAGCTCAATTTACATCAAGGCTAATGGAACAAATGATGGAGAGGTACAAAATCAGACACAAAAAATATAATCCCTATCATCCACAAGCAAATGGTCAACTGGAATCTACTAATAAGGTCATTGAAGGGATCCTAACGAAGACTGTCCATTTACATAGAAGAGATTGGGTAGATAGGCTTCCTGAAGCCTTGTGGGCCTATAGAACTACATGGATAAGCACAACATGCCATAATCCTTATGAGCTTGTTTATGGAAATCAAGTTTTGTTTCCCATAGAGTTCCAGATTCAAACTTTCAAAATGGCAGTTCAGCTAGGACTTGATCTATCAGAGGCACAAAAGCACAGATTGGAGCAGATTAATGAATTGGATGAGATCAGACAAGATGCAGTTCAGAAAACAAGTATATTCCAACATCAAAGGACTAGATGGCATGATAATTACATCAAGGAAAAGAAATTCAAAGAAGGTGACTGGGCTCTCTTGTTTGATTCAAAGTTCAAGGATTTCCAAGGTAAATTCCAAACACATTGGCTTGGGCCATATGAAATTATAAGAATTTTTGACAATGGAGCAATAAAAATCAGGACAATAGATGAAGAAGAGGTCACTTTTTTTGTGAATGGTCATAGATTGAAGCTGTATCACAAGCCACTCTCAAGAGAAGAATTTGTCAAGAGATTCCAGGAAAACAGTGATGTGAAGTTAATGAAGAAGAATTTTTCATCTTCATCAACTTAATTAAATTTTATGAAGTCAGATGATTGAAAAAAAAATAAAAAAAAATAAAAAATAAAAATAAAAAATAAATAAATAAAGTATAAACTTGAAAACCAATCACTGATTAGCATGTTTATACAGAAAAGGTGGAGTGAAAATCAGAATCTTTCTGACACTCTAGCTTTTCAAATCTGTTCTTTCTACAAGCAGTTATTAAAAAATCATAAGTGCGGATCCATTTCACTTATGATCCATCTCACTCCATTCATCCATACTCCATTTCATTCATTCATCCACACTTCATTCATTTCACTCCATGGTCCACCTCATTTCCATCCTAGATTTTTAAGTTTGATGTTTTTCTGCAATTGAATAATACACATCATGAATTGCAGGTTACTTTTCATACTCCACTCCACTTCATAAGTTGTGATCCATTTTACTCCATTATTCACTTCATTCATATTCCATTACACCATATTTCATTATCCATTTTCACTCATTCCATACAAAATTCCATTCATGCTCCAAACCATTCCATTTCATGTTTCAAGTCTTCTACAGGTACATTCTACAATTAGTTAGACATTCTGCAGCCATATAGACATTCTGCAGCCAGAGATCCTGAAGGCACTGTCTAGTAATTATTTGATCTGCAACAAAATGATCCTGCATATCCATGAAAACAAGAAAAATAAAGGGAGTTATGAAGACTAAAAAATTAATGATTTTCAGGGGAGAACAAAGCATTTGAAGATCACAAAAATCAGAGGAAAGGCAAAGGTAAAAGTTATGAAATTATTATAATGACATATCATGACAAATTTTAGTATAGTTAAGCTATTTATAATTCAAAAAGTTGTTTTAATTAATTGTGTTGATCATGCCTAACAAACCTCTCATAAAAAATTTGAATAAAATTCCTTCTATTCTGCCATTCCAAATCCCATATCTGATCATCATTTAAAAACTTAACGTTTAAATTACTGAGGTGATTAGATTAGTCACGTCACTAGGCCAAAGCATTTAATGATGATTTTGAATTTCCTACGAAATATCTCCACAGTCTTCTCTTCCAAGATATTTCCCAACTCATTAATTCGTTTACATCACCCTCACCTCATTATACTCATTCCGTAACCACTCCATATCATTCTTTCCCGTGGCCAACTCTTAACCATTTCGATCTGTAAAACAGAGGAAGTATCTGTGGGGAAAAAACATCTCTTTAATAGTCATTTTCACCGTGAGCAGAGGAGCAGTAATTTTAAGATTGGAAAGAAAAACTATGGGTCTCATAGTGAGGACTGAACTGGTTGGAACTAAGTACTTGGAGGGGTATCCACAAATAAGAGAAATGTTACAGCAAGCCGGGTGGTTGCAATTTTTGGAGAAATTTATTGGTTTTCACCAAGAGGTGACTATAACATTTGCAAGGTCCTTCAATGGAGCCGAGGTCGAAATAGGAGACATTAAATTCATTTTTATAGAGGCTTTCATTGCAGAGGCAACGGAACTACCTAGACAAGGAGAAAGGTGGTTTAAAAATAGAGAATTCCGTAACGAGACATGGAAGCAAATACTCAAGTCACCAGGTATGGATGTTTCCATTTTTAAAAAGGGTATTCCTAGCTCGGCATTAAAGAATAAGTGGAGGAAAATGTTACTCATTTTGCAAAAATTTATCACTTGTGAAAGTAGATTTGGTACCTTCTATGTTTACCATATTCGGTTAATGATGCATTTCTTAGAAGAAGAAATCAACTTGCCCTTTTTCTTGCTTCATAGTTTAAAGAAAATGGCCTCAAGTGTTCAAAAGAGAGTTCAATTTCTGGAAACAACCTTATACCACCATGGTTTAGTCAAAATATTTATTGAACATCATTTGAGAAAAATGGGAGATAATTGGGATGAGTTCTTAGTGAGAAATCACTTTGAAGAACCCAAGGAACCTCCACCTGAAGACAAATCTACAAAAAGAAGCAGAAGATGGAAAACCTCCAAAACTGAAACTGAAACTGGTAAAACAATACAAGAGGATAGTGAAGAAATGATTTCTGAGAAATTGGCCCAAATTAAGAAGCAGCTTAAGAAAGAGAGGACAATAAGGAAATCTGCCAGAGAAAAAGGAGAAGGGCCATCTCAACCAAGACGGAGCCACAAACTTAGAGGGATACTCAAGAAAACAGAGGTTAGACAAACTGGAATTATAAACATTGAGGATGAAGAAACACCTGAGCATCAGTATGAGGAGGATTTTGATGAAGAAGCTCCTGAAATAGATCCAGCACAGCAAGAAATTTACAATTATGTTGAGACACTAGAGAAGAGAGCTTCATAAAGTAGAGACAGAACTCCTAGTCCACCAAAATATGTAATTGATATCCAAAGAAGAGATAAATATGAGTTAGAAGTACTCAATAGGCATATCAAGAATGAGAATGAAATTCTAAGGGAGCAGGTTAAGCTAAAAACTGATATGAATTCAACTCTGTCTCTATAATTGCAAAAGTTGTACAAGGCCAGTGAAAAATTGAAAAAGAAAAATAAAAGGTTAACCAGGGCACTCACAAATTTGAGATTCAAGTTAGTCATAAGGAAGCCCAGAAGGCCATTGACTGCCAGGCAAAGCAGAAGAAGAGGGTTGGATGTCCTTGCAGAGGTCTCAGAGTTCATGGAATAGTTGCATGAGGACATGCAAGAACCTAGCAGTGGGGGTATGTTGAGCTTCAAAGATGTTCTTCTCTGCCACCACATTCCACTTCATTTCCTTTGTCCATTATTAATTTCAGGCTTAAATGATCAATAATATTAGTTAAAATTGCTTTGAGATTGTATATAATGTCTAACTTGCTATGTTTTCATGATTTCGTTGTTGTAGTACTTTTTGACTACACCTAGCTACAGAATGCAGACATTCTGTAGCTAGTTGCCGATTCTGCAGCTGTCTTCATGTCTACGCAGGTTCCAGGTGTCATCTCAGGGAAAAACACATATGGTCGTATTCCACATCATTCCCTCATCATTTGTTGCTCCCCACGAAGTCTGAGTTAAAGTATCAAAGCGGTTATGCACGAAGAAGAGAGGCAATTTCCTATCAAAACACGGACTCTACAAATGTCCGCAGTAAAGCACAAGACTGTTAATAAGAGTTTTAATTTGATTAGGAATGGGAAAGACACTTATCCCTGTTTTTCTCAAGAAGTAGTTATGTAATTTCATTATAAGTATGACTCGGGAGACCGAGAAATGGTTGGTTAGATTTTGTTTATGTTGCTAGATTTTGGAAGGCTGTAAATACTTTGTTTTGAAGAATTTCTCCTTTAATGAAAGAGACATAATTTTATTGCACGAGCTGAGTCAATCTTGAGTAGATCCGCGTGTTGATCCAGTGGTAGAGGGCCCCTACTGCCCGTGAAGCGTTATGCATTTGATTTAGATAAGTAGCCGTAGCTTTGTTTCATTCTCAATTTAAATAGTTTTTGAACTCTGCTTACATTGGATACTACAGTTTAGCTTTGCTCTCATGAAGTATTCCAAAAGATCACTAATCCAGAATGAGGCATGATTGTAGAAATTTAGAACTTTACGTTTTTTGTGTTCAATTATAATTAGTTGTTACAACTAGTCCTATTCTCATTAATCTCTTCCAAAATATCAATAACTCTGAATAAGACTTAGCTGTAGTGTTTTGGTTTACCTGCGTATTGTTATGTTTTTATGCCCATTTTCACTGAATGATACAGCCAGACTTGTTTGTAAAAACTATTCCAAATTATCACTCATCTTGAACAAGACAGGGTTGTAGTATTTCATAGAATTAGTTGCATTTTAGCTCAGTCAATATTCCGGAGGTAGATGTCATTCTAGTTTAATTTTGTCACTATATTTCAAGCTTGATAATGGTACTCTAGTTTAACTTTGTTCACTGTATTAGTATCATTCTAGTTCAGCTCCAATTCATTTCAAGTTAGATAATAGCACTCTAGTTTAGTCTTAGTTCACTGTATTAGCATTCTAGTTTAGTTGTTATCCATTGCATTTTAAATTGTATTAGTTGTTAAATTTAGATACCACGGTCTTCATTATCTACAAAAGTTATTTTGTTCTAACTTCATATTAATACATCATCATCTGGATAGAATCTAGTAATATCAGTTTAAGGCCTTGAGTATTTTGCAACCTTTTTACAATTTCACAAACAAGCCTTTTCTCAAAGACTATTCTAAAAAGAAATCTATAACTTTTGAATGAGGCCTAGTAGTGCTAAATTGAGTTGCAGAATAGAATTAGAAGTTATTTTAGAGTAGAAATATTATTGTGCTACAAATGTTCTTTTCCAATTATGTTCCAATAAACCTTTAACCATGGATGAGATGTTGTAACATTGAAAGTTGATTGTTGACTTAGGAAAACCTCAATTGCACTAAAAACTTATCCTTTTCTCAAGCTATTCCAACATATCTCTAAATGAAGGAATTGGATGAGTTCATGATATGGGTTACTGAGTTCATGTTGTGATTTTTTTCTTTGCTATGAGTCCTTATCAAGCTTTGCATTTTCTGTCCTTTAGTGCACACCTAGTTTAGAATAGTTTCACTCTTTTTTAGTGTAAACTTCTTAGCTCTTTTTCAACATAAAAACCATAAAACCAAAAACATCATAAAAACACTAAACACAACGTAGTGAGAAACAAATACCTAGGCACATACAGTGCACCACACTTCAACAGTTTACTAGCCCTGGTTGACAATTAATGAACTCAATTTAGGAACACTAGGTTGAGCACAACAAAAAGTGCCATGCCCAGCTAGATCCACTGTTACAGTACTGTAATTTACAGTATCACAAGGTGACTGTGCATTTCTTACTTGAAATTTTTCATATTGTATATATATTTCAATATTCAAAGCATTTACAAAGAATATAAAAATAAATAAAAAGAAGAAGAAAAGAGGGTGTAAAAAATGGAAAGAAAAACCCAAAAAAAATGAATAGTTCTGAAAGTGTTGCAAATAAAAATGCCACTACTCTTTATAAAGTTTTGTTTAATCATACAACTTAAGCATGATTTTACAATTTTGAATTTTTTGCTGATAGGTTAGAAAATCAGGATTTTCCAAACTATTTAATCTTGACTTATCAGTAGATTGGTATAAAATGACATTGGTTCAACAACTTAATATGGACCAGTAGGAGAAATAAGGGATAGGGGTTAGGTTAGAAGTTAAAAAGAAAAGAAATTTAAGGGTCTGCAAGTCTAAATGTATCCTACCAAAGAAGAAAAATGCTAGATTTGTAGTGTGGGTAGGTAGAAAGGTCAATGAGAAATAATGAAAGGAAAAGGTGAAATTATTCCACCAGGTACAACATAAAAGTCTCATTTTTTTCTATGATAAAATAAGAAAAATTAAATTGAAAGGATATTCATACTCTAGGGTTCGAAATCAGGTGATCTTATAAAGTTGGGGAATTTATGTTATATTTCTTATTCTAAGTCCTGACAATGTTCATTTCTCCTTATTCCCCCCCCCCCCCCCCACTCATATGTTCTTTATCTTAAGACCTATGGAAATCCCACCAAGTCTGAAATCGCAATTCGCATCGGCATATTGAAATTTTTTTTTTCTAATCCATTTTCTATTTCACAAATCTTCCGATGCGATATTAAGGGAGCCCACCTCCTTGCCACGTCACTCCTTTGCTCATCGCACTTTGCACATCACAAATCTTAAAGTTTACCCTTCACCGCTCCTAACCTTGTGATTTGCGATGTGCGGGCGGCCTCCACCTCCTCCTGCCACGTCACTCCTCCACTCACCAAAGTTCTCACATCGCAAATGTTAAAGTTTACCCTTTTCCAGTCATAACCTTGCAATTTTTGATGTGCGTGCACCCCCCACCTCCATCCTGCCGCGTCACTCCTCCACTCACCACACTTTGCACATCGCAAATTATAACATCTAACCTCCATTTCTCATAACCAAGACTTCTGATTTGTGATATGTGATGTGAGTTTAAGCCCCACCTCCTTGCCACATCACATCCACCTTTAAACTCCCCACATCTTTCTGTCACCCTCGTGCATCATCCCACATCCGATGGTCCGTAATGTTTTTCAACCCCCCAACCTCCGAGCTTTAACTACAGGAGGGGGTTTGAAATTGGCGGTATCCATTACCACTAACTCTACTACGTGGTGTCCCCAAAATAATTTTCACCCCCCCCCATTCTTATAATGCTCACCACTCTCACCCCCCTTCGAAAAATTGTTTTTGTTGTCCACCAAAACACTGCACCTTTTTACCATTGTCTATACCATTGGCACCACATCCACTCTCGCGTACTCGCTTCACTCAATCACATCACCTCTCGTCAAGAAGTCATTGTGCCATGAATGGCCACACCGTTATTCAATGGGCCCACACCTAATCAACGACCACCAAATCACAGCTTAAAGCTCAAATTCTGCATAATAGCAGGGTCTACTTTGTTATTACTATTAATTTGTAGCAGGTTTTGAAGCCACAATAAAATAAATGACATTTTACTTTTTTATTACTATCAATTCGCTGCAGGTTTCAAATCCGTAGTAAAATTACGGAGAAACACTGTTGAATAAGATATTTTATCCATCAAAGAGAAATTATCAGTTCTTCGCAGCTCAACAACAAGGTTCTCTTTCAACTCTGCTCCCATTCCCTTTCCATTATATCCCCTCCCTGGTACTGATCTGCAAAAAATCCCTCTCTCTATTCCCTTATTCTTTCATCCCATTCTCCGCTGCAAAGAGAAGAAACAAGCTACATAAGACATAAATGTCTCCAAAGCTAGATCAACAACCTTTTAATCCTATGGTCTACCCACAAGTGGACCTGGATCATTTGGCCCTAGTAGACAGAGACTATAAAATGCATGAGACAGAGTCAGTATTTGATTTATTCGATGTCTAATGGTGTCTTGAGGAAAAATTTCTTGATGAAGCTGATGACATTGGCCTATGGGAGACCCATATACCCCTTTAAAACTTTCCTAAAACCCATAATTGCCTAGAAATTATCAGAAATTGAAAATCCTGCTACGACATAAATCAGAGGACCATAGTCACCCCAACAAGAGAAATCTTGTTCACCATTAATGCCTAATCCATCTAGCAGATGATGCAGGCCCTCACTCTTGAACAGGAATTTCTTTTCTCATATGAAGCCCTTAGGGAATTTTATCAGAAGCTTGAATTTGCTAGGAGAGCCAAAACTTTGCAATTTTTCATGGCCACTAATGCCCCAACATCTACAAACAACCCTCCTTATCCTTCATCTATGTTTCCTGATAGGACCTAGCGCATTATCATTGTTCTATATTATTTATTAGTATATCACACTGTTCAGTGGGTAGATGAAGTTGTGATAGGCTTTTTTTCTATTATTTCCTTAGATGCTAAACCCATAATCATGTTAAATTATGCCTAGTTTCTTACAGATGCCATTCATGAATAGTTTTTAAAGTTTAATATAGAGGAGTATTCAAATACACCTTTGTGTTGGTATATATGTTTGTCTATTTTTAGTCCATAAGGTTTCAGTTTCAAATGACGAAGGTAAATGAAGATGTCGAGCCTCAATTGGTCATTTTTTGGACCACTCTCCTATTAAAGGATTAGAAGAATTATACATAGGAGGACTTTGTGGAATTTTTTGTGGACCCAGCCATCAACACACTCAGTAGTGCAGTAGAGCCAAGGATAAGTGATTAAATTAGGAAAACCATGCATCTAACAGAGCACATGAAGAAAGTAGATTGGTACTTGTACCAAAATTACACAGAGATTCGAGTCTATGGGAGTGAGCTAGATCCTTACAAATTTGCAAAGTTCCTCTCCATGAGGGTATTTTCACTAGAGTACATAAGGAAAATGGTACATGTAGATGATATCCACTTTTTTTCTGCAAAGAAGAAGGCTCACTTCATGATCAAGACACAAGTTGGGCCTTTCATTTGTAACAATAGAGCAGCAGGAGAGGAGGAAGAGAAGATACTGAAAGGGATGGGTTTAAGCTACAGTTTCACTTGGTCTTATGACCCTACAGGGATTATCTCCAAGAAAAGGGTGGAAAACAAATCCACACCTTATGTTCACATGCAGAGGCATGCAATTGAGCAGTATGCCAATCAAACAAAATGGGTGACCAACACCCTACAAGAAGATGAGGAGCAGATGATCTCCACCTCGGGCATCCAAACCCCAACCCCTCAAGAAAGGAAATGAATAAAAGATAAAGAGATAGGGAGCAAGAGGCCAAGGGAGGATCAGTCACATTCGGTGACTGATACCTTTAATAAATAATTCAAACTAAGATATAGGAAGAGGGCCAGAATTCACATGGATATTGATCAAGGAGGAGAATCGGAGCAGAAAAGAGTGATTCATATTGCAGACACCCCTAGGTCATCTCCAGTGGGTTGTCAAACAATGGACTCCCCTACATATTTAGCCACAATGTATCTGCAGCAACAGGGCTTACAGACATCTACTTCCAGGCCTACCATTGAAGGCCAAGAAAAATCAGTTTATGACACATTCAAGGAGATAAAGTTGAGAAATGAGGTGCTGAAGTCTAACACATATAATCAATTTTGGAAGTAGACGCAAAGTTCACAAAGTAGGCTATTTTCTGCCTTTGAAACTGAGAAAGGAAGGATGTAGATGGAATTTCTAGAAGCCTTGCTCCCACAACCTCAAGGAATAGGATATTACAATAAGGCATCATTTGAGTTCAATACCAAGGACATACGTCCTATTTACCAAATGTAATTACACAAGCAGACCAGAGAGATGGTACCTCCACCTTGACAAACACTACTATGATCTTATCAAAAATGTAGGTATCTTTATCCAATACTCAATCATAACTCAAGATGGAGAAGATGTATGCCATGGCTAAAGACTCAAGGATCAAGTCTTTAGAAGATTTAATAGCAAAGTTCGGGTATGACCCAACCAATTTTCAAGTTGTGGAGGAAATTTTGAAGAAAAAGAATGCTTACATAGTAGCCCTCAGGAAACAACTCAAGATGCCAGTAATAGAAGAACCCTTGGCTACAGGCATTGAGGAAGATGAGTCACAGAAGGTAGATTTAATGAATTTATTTATGGAATAGTCTACCCAAATCAAATAGATGGTGATTGAGATGGAGAATATACTGAAGGGAAGAGAAGAAGCAGCTCGAGTGACACTCATCCCACTAGAAGTTGTCCCCATTTCATCAATTCCATCAATTGTTCCAGCAATGGCTGGAACATCCGGTGGGACAGATCAACTATCCAAGGCCATGGAAAGTATGACCCTACAGTCACAAGAGATCAAGAAGCTAGAGGCACAAATTGGCATCTTAAGGGATCAAAAGGATAAATCTGAAACTGCCCATGAGATAGCCAAAAAGAAGATTGAGAGGTTGGAGAAGGTAGAGAATGAATTTTTGGCTAGCAGCGTTTTGGGCCAAATGAAACTGATAATCTGGGACAGTATCATAGAGTTAGTGGATTCAATCTGGAATTTCATAAACATTATTTTAGAACAGAAAGAGTTGATTGACAAATGAAAAATGGCTATTGAGAAATCAAATCAGGAATTGGGAAATATGCCAATCATAGCCCACAAGTTCATAAAATTTCTGAACTCCAAAACCAACTATGAGCTTGAAGATCTAGATGTACAGAACATAACAACAACCATATTAAAGGTGAAAAGGTTTATCACTAAGAGGAATTTAGTGAGGCAACTGGAGGAGAAGTGTGATAAATTGGACATGGCCATCAACAAAATTTTTGAATAAGATTGAGCCCCTGAGGGCAAAGGGGTTTCCCTCACTATATGTAATTAATAACAAGCTGGTCCAAAAGGGATATTATATGACCAAGCTTAGAGAAATAGCTAAGGATACCACCAAATTTGACAACATAAAGTGAAATGTGACCAGGAAATTTGTCTTGGATCTCTTAAGCAGTGAATTCTTTATTCAACAGGATTTGAAACATGTTTTCCTCACCAGGCCCAATTTTAGCAAATATACAGAGGTGGATGAAGTGTACCAACAGTTTATAAGTACGAGAATTCTGGGAAAGAGGGAGTGGGGAAAATTTTGCATGTAACAAGATTGAAAAGGCATGGTGGACACATCATCACATCCACTGATTGATTAGAAGTTCTAGCATCGCATTATCTTTAATGATGCAGCAAAGGTGGCCCAAAAGTAGAGAGCCACCCATCATTTCCTCTTTTTGACTACCCCAGCCACCTTCAAGCCTACTTTTTGGATTCACGAAGAGCTGCCTAAGTTTTTGAATTCATGAAGAGCTACTGAAATTAATTCTACATGCAATGTTTTGTGAGAGATCTTTTGTTTGGGCTTTGCATGGTCGCACCTATCTAGTTTTAGTTTAATTTTAATTAATGAATATTTCCGAAGTAGATTAGGGAAACCTATGCAGTTTTTAGTTAAAAACTGCATGAATTTTCATTATCAAGGGTTGGAAGTTGTTATAACCTACATTGTAAGAACTACTGTATTGGAGCACTGTATTTTTGGAATTGGGCATCAAAATTCGAAGACCGTTTACAAGATACTTGAGTTGTGTTAAATGGTGATGTGATATTTCAATGTGTTAAAATTTTCCATTATTTTCCTTACTATGCATCTATTCATATTATTGTAAAACATAAATTTTAGATTAAGATTTGTTGTTGGAGCACCTTATTTCTGTCTGCATTTACAATCTGAATGTTTTCTGCTGAAGTCTGATTAAAGAATTCTTAACTACTCTTTAGTCACTACTGAAACTTACTATTTCTTCCACCTCATAATTCATACTGCTCTAAAGATCCATTTAGCATAGTTATCTTACCTTGTGATGCTTTTGAAAGTTGATGCACCAATCTAGTCTTTTGACTCCATAGCCCAATGGATTAGTCCCTGTAGACCTGCTCATCCAACCAACAAAATCTTTCAAAACAACCAATACCACCATCACTGTAACTAGTCTTACATCAGCATTCATAATATTAAGGAAAAATTAAATCAGAAATAGAGAGAGCCCTCTCTGAGTCTAGGAAGGCTAGGTCCTAGATTCCAAAGCGGTTTGATGTTGTCCTCTATTTTTTATTCTTGCCAATCTTGTAAATTATAGGGTTACAACAAGGAAATTGATCCTTATGATGCCCAAAATCTTTACATTTTATGTACTATACCTATTCGCATACCTCCTTGCCCTTATCTTTGTGCAGATTTTGAATATCTAAATGCATCACTCTCTATTGAATCTGAATCTATTGAGTTCCAAGTGCTAGGGCAGATGTGGGAGAACCATAACAATAAACCACCCCTTGTGTTTGGTATCATAAACAGTGAATCCACCATCTCTGATACTGTGCTTCAGCCTCTGATCTTCTTCCCACACAAGTTCATTTACCTCCTCGTGAATCTCTTTCATTTCTGTAACCAATTTCGTATATGACTTAGGCTTCTTGAATTGTTATTTTAGGGAATCTTTGACTTCATCTATGGTGGCATTAGGGTTTTCTTGGACATATCCGATATACTAATCCAATGCACAATCTTGGAAAATAATGGCTAACTGTGTTTTCTTAGCATCATCATTATCAACCTGTTGAGATATCCATACAACATCAATCACAGACCAAAAGTGTTCAATATCTTCATTCCCAATACCTCTAAAAGTAGGTAGCTTCATATATGCGGCCATATCTGAGCATGGGGGAGGTCAAGGTGGAGTGCGCGGTGGAGTGGACGCTTTGTGAGATGCGTGTGGAAGTGGAGTGGATGGGATATGAAAGATGGTTAAGGCTTCCTAATTATTCTAATTTGATGAAAATTCTTCTCGAGATACTTCCTCTTCTTCTGAGTGCACAAATTTACTAGAGTTGTTGGTCTCTGGTTCACCGTCAGTATTAGATCTACACTTAAGAGGACTAAAAATAAATCCTTTTTCTGGGTCTGCATGGTAAATTATTCCACTACGCGTAGTCGGGCCTCTTAGAGATATTCACGCAATATGTTGGTAGAGAGAGCCTTGTTCACATAATAGCATCTTCACTAACAAATTAAAATGTTGGAAATATGATGCAGAGTGTTGTCCTTGATGGCAACCCACTGAATGAAGATGAAGACGTGCGAATGTTGACATGTATTGTCCTTGATGGCACTCCACCTGATGAAGTTATGCTTGACTTGATGGACTTGTTAAATGATGTAAATCTGAAGTGATATGATGATTGTTGATGATATGATGTTGAGTGTTGTACTTGAAAGGAAACCCACTTGATGAAGATGATGACAACTTACTTGATGAAGTTGTGTTTGATAGAATATGTCCCTGATGAAGGAAATCTGATGTATCTACAGTATTTACAGAAGGCAATGAAGAAAGGATTTCAGAATGTACTCAGAGAATGATGAAAAAGAGCATGTCTCTTGGTATACGCGGATTGGCCTAGGGGAAGTCGCGTATGCATGCGGAAAGGAACGTTACAAGTCGCGTATGGGCTAAAGCGCTCAAAAAGTGCAAATCCAAGGTTAACCACCATGGTATTGACCCATAGTATTGGGTAATGATCCGCCTAATTGACCCCGTCTAGGTAGTTTTGGGCTTATGGTATTGTTTTGGTCCATGGTATTGAAAAAGGGGCTCATGGTATTGAAAAAGGATAATCATATAAAAGGAGAAGAAATTCATTGTGCAAATCATGAGGGTGGGGGCAAGATATCTGAGCTTGAATGAATACTTCTCTCTGAAGTAGATCTGAATGAAAGGGTTACACTTGAAGATAAATCCAAATGGATGATGCACCAATGATGAAGAAAGGGATCTAGATCTGAAATGTATCTACTAGATCTGCTTATGGAAGGCTTAGATCTGTGATGAGGCGAACATCTAGGCGAACATCTGTCTGAAGAGAAAGGGTAAATCTAAACTGAATATCTGATCTGATGAAGTATGCTGCTCTGTAATGATTGAAGATCTATACGCTACTTCGCCGCGGAGGAAGCGCGTATATACGCGGCTTCAGCGAAGAGAAAGCGCGTATGCACAATAAAATATACACTGAGGTATACGCTGGTTTGTGTGGACGGAAGCGCGTATATACGCGACATCAGTGAAGTGAAAGCGCGTATGCAAACTAGGGTTTGCTGAAGCAAGGGGTATGAAATACTTAACTGCTCTACTATGTTTCTGTTTATCTGATCTCTGTTGGACATGTATCTCATGATGATGTATGTGGCTGTGCTTAAAGTATGGAAGTGGTCCAAAGAGGAAATATGATAATGGGCTCGTAAGTGGTGTTCTATTGTAGTTTTTGATCCAAAGGTGAAAATTGATGAAACGTGGTCCATGTTGTGAAACAGGGTTGTAGCCGCCGTGGGTTGGGCCACACCGTGTGAGGTCAGAATCAGTTACTAATGTTGTAGCTCCCTTCCGTGTGAGGCTGGTAAACGAGTCAGGGGGTTGGAGCTCCCTTCCAGGAGAGACTGGTAAACGAGCGCAGGTGGGTGCCTGCGTGCTGGTCAAGTCTGCGCCAGCACATATGTTGTAAGATGTTTTCTATATAATAAAATATTGAAGGCTGAGCAACTGCAGCGGTGGTTTTCTCCCGATTTGGGTTTCCACCTAAAAATCCTGGTGTTCATGTGTGATGCTTGTGTGATGGTTTATTCTGTTCTTACTGCACCTGTTTACTGCTTATTGAATATCTGATGAATAAATGATGGAATGGTTTAAGTGAAGATTTAATGACATATCTAAATCTCTGTGTATACGCTAGTTTCATAAATGGGATTCGCGTATATACGCTGGTTTACTGAAGTAAAGTAGCGTATGGGTTTTAAGGAATGAAAAAGTAAAAAGTTTGAATATGCAGTAAATACTGATTCACCCCCCCCCCCCTCTCAGTATTTTTCCCAACAAGATTCACTGGGGAAAATGAAATTGATGCTCAGAAACATCTTGAGACCTTCTTCTCTTTTGCAGAGAACTTTAATGTAGAACATTTGGATGTAGTCTTAATATTATTCGTGCAATCTCTGGACGGTGAAGCCAGAAAATGGTTCAAAACATTAGGAAACCGTTCCGTAACCACTTGGGACGATATGGAAAATACCTTTCTTAGGAAATGGGGAGAAAAGAAAGATCATGGACAGTGCCTTACTGAGTTCAATACACTTAAGAAGAAACATAATGAAGGGGTGTCAGAATTTATCAAAGGATTTAATAAGTTATATCTGAATCTCCCTACTGATATGAAGCCTCATCAGAATGCTGCCAAAGTTGTTTTCATAGCAGCCTTTGATTCAGATTTTGGTTTCTCTCTCAGGGAAAGGAAGCCTGCCACCCTAGATGATGCTCAGTCAGATGCCCTTGAGTTGGAAGCAAATTTTTTTTCCACTGGAA